>OU342740.1:180792158-180888827 GCA_910589775.1 Avena eriantha | reverse complement strand
TGGTGGATCCATGTGGTTTATGAAAAGAACACACATGCAATGACATCTAGTGGATCCATGTGTTTTATAAAAGGAACACACATGCAATGACTCTAGTGGTGGTTTAGGAAAGGAAGACACATGCAATGACTCTTGTGGTGGTTTAGGAAAATAACACACATGCAATGACTCTGGTGAATCCATGTGGTTTAGTAAAAGAACACACATGTAACCGCATCTAGTCGATCCATGTGGTTTAGTAAAAGGACACACATTCAACCACATCTAGTTGATCCATGTGGTTTATGAAAATAACACACAAACAATGGCATCTAGTGGATCCATGTGGTTTATGAAAAGAACACACATGCAACCACATCTAGTGGATCCGTGTGGTCTATGAAAAGAACCCACATGCAATGACATCTAGTGGATCCACGTGGTTTATGAAAAAGAACACACATGTAATGGCATCTAGTGGATCCATGTGATTCAGGAAAAGGACACACATGCAATGTCATCTTGTGGATCCATGTGGTTTATGAAAAGAACACACATGCAATGGCATCTGGTGGATCCATGCGGTTTATGAAAAGAACACACATGCAATGACGTCTAGTGGATCCATATGGTTTATGAGAAGGAACACACATGCAATGACTCTGATGGTGGTTTAGGAAAGGAACACACATGCAATGACTCTGGTGGTGGTTTAGGAAAGGAACACACATGCAGTGACATCTGGTGGTGGTTTAGGAAAAGAACACACATGCAATGACTCTGGTGGATCAATGTGGTTTAGGAAAGGAACACACATGCAATGACTCTAATGGTGGTTTAGGAAAGGAAGACGTATGCAACTACTCTGGTTGTGGTTTACAAAAATAACACACATCCAATAACTCTGGTGGATCCATGCGGTTTAGTAAAAGGACAAACATTCAACCACATCTAGTTGATCCATGTGGTTTAGTAAACGGACACACATGCAACCACTGAAGGAGATATGCCCTAGAGTCAAATAATAAATAGGTTTTTATCGTCATATCTCAATGATTTTATAATAGTTTCATATTGTCCTATAACTGTGCCAGGTAGAAACATTGGTACAGGTGTGGTATGGAACAACCAAGTCCCTTGTAGTCTCTATTCATACTAGTTTGTTGGTCATGAGGATGATATAGGTTTCAAAATCATGGGCATTTATTCCAATTGACAATGGGGTCATATCATTGGAGAATGATGTGATGGACATTCCTCGAAGGATTGCAACACGATCAAGTCATATAAGTTTATTTTTGCAACAACTAAATCTAGACTCCTAATTCCTTAGACCGTGAGGCTATATCAATCACTGTCTCCTGAGAGTGCTTAGATAGCATCAAACGTCAGCTGGTAATACGGTGGCACTAAAGGTGTGTTCAGGTACTCGGAGGTACCGTAGAGGCAATATATGTCAAGAGCGGGATTTGTTTGCCCACATGGCATGTAAAGATACATTCGGCCGGCTTGGTGAGATTACATCCATAAATGTTGCAACATGTGACTTGGTCACGGGGATGTATTATCACGGTAATAAGAAAATAGAACTTGTTGTTAAGAAGATTGAACAAGGTATGTGATACCAATGATCGGATCTCGGACAAGTTGTATCAAGAAACAAAAGGAATATGGATGCTACATTTATCGGTTGAAACGACATTGTCATCAGGAATGCATAGGGGTCACATGGACATCCCTGGTCCCTCTGTAGATCATTGATATAGATCATGTGTAGAGAATTCCCGAGCCGTGAGGGGATACACTTAAGGGTATGATGAGAGCAATCATTCGTAAGACGGAATCACCGTATAGAAAGAGAAACCCGGAATCGTTCCACAGAGAGATCCGAAGTTGTTCGGGGAAAGAATAAAGGAAAAGCCTAGAAAAGTGTTTTCAGATAAATGGGAATTTGAATATATATTTATTATATGTTAATTGTGAATGAATATATTCTAAATAATATTTAAGTTACGATTTATATAAGCATCTTTCATATTAGGCCAAATCCCCGGAGGTAAATAGCCTAGAAGAAAAGCTGCAGAAAAATGGAAAAGGGAAAATAGCGAAGCAAACCAACAATGGGTTGGTCTGACCGGCCCAACCGACCGAGTGGTAGATATTGCATGCTACGCGCGAGCAGCAGAAGTAGCAAGCCGCCGTGCTGGGCCTGCTCGACCTGGCCCGCTCGGGCGCTAGGGAGCTGGGTGGGGGGGTAAGCCGCTCAGGCAGGTGGGCCGCGGGCAGGCTGCCAGCCCACCCAGGTCACCAGCTAGCCGCCGCATGCCGTCGCGCCTTGATGGGCCACGGGGGCACTCCAGCCCACCCGGGCTGTGCAGTGCAGCGCTGGCTGCCACCACGCCAGATGGTGGGCACTGGGCCGTAGTGGGCGCACAGCGGCCTACCCAGCTGCCCTTCCTCCAGGCTGTTGTTTGCTGCCTTTGCTTGTTGGGCTGTGCTGATTCCGCCCAACCGGCCAGGACGAATTTTCTCCCCCTTTTTCCTTTAGTAATAGTCCCACATCGCTAACCTAATGGGGAGGGCACACCCCCGCCTATATAAAGGGGTGCCCATGGGTGGGATTAAATACACCAATATTTGGAGAAGTCCTTTGGTTGACTTCCTCCTTCCCTCTCTCTCTATACCTTGTGACCATGGCCCCAAGTCTGGGCTATGCGAACGAGGCACACCTGTAGCACGTTGTTGCGCTGCAAGGATTCCTAGCCAGATATCATATTCCGCACTACCAGTGGAATCGGGGAGCCGGATGTCTCATCATGCACCGAATGTATACGAAGACACGAGGCGCAACACTTGAGGCACTTCAATGTCGTTAGCCGGAGCTGCTGCACGATGAAGAAGGAGCAAGGAGTGACTTTCGAGGAGCTTCGTGACCTTGAGGTCAGCTACGAGTATGACTACATCAACCACATTCCTCTCGGAACGTTAACCGCGTACGGTCTACAAGGGTATGTATTCTATATGCTCGCCCGTTACCGCATTACTACATAGATAGATCCTAGGCAGTTTTTGGGGTTCCAACGTAGGAATTTTTTTATTTTCTGCTGCGGATCCCCTTCAGTGGTATCAGATCCGACCTATGCATAGGAGTGTTGTACGGCCAGTATGCATAAGTATTGTGCGGGCATTGATCCCTTAGTTGTTACCCTCTAACGTGTACTTGTTTATATCGTGGTATTGTTTGATGAACCGACCCGGACCGACCTTACGCGTATTCGTATGTGAGACTAGTTCCATGCTCAACATACGGCTTGCATCGTATAAGTGGCTAGCGGGTGTCTGTCTCTCATTCAATAGTTGATGTATCATTTACAACGGAGGGCCCTAAAAGGGGTGTAGTATAGACAACTGTTGGATCCATGGTGTGGTTGGAAAGTTCGTAGATTAGAAACGGTTCTATTGCGAAAGCCCTAACAACCACGTAAAACTTGCAATAGATATAGAGGCGTCTAACTTTATTTTGTAGGAGGGCATGTGATTATGATATGGTCTTGGTCGTTACGAAGGTAAAGTAGTTTACTTTTTTGTTACTAAGTAGTATAGTAATAGTCATTGTTCCAATGGACAACCTGGTGGTGCCGTCGTGGACTTGGCGTCAAACCAAGGGCAATATGGAGATCATGCCGGAGCGCTTGATGGAGATCAAGGCGCAAGAAGCACCATATAATATCACATTATACATATGATGTTGATACCTTTTTTATATCTTATTGTGTGCTAGTATTAGATTCCCAACGGTAGCAAATAAGATAATCCCTATTGAATTCCAATGTTCTGTGTTCCCCTTGTGTGTGCACCACCAAGAAAGTTCTTCGTTATGAGTCCGGCCATAATGATCGGGGGTCAGACATATCTACGTTCGCATATAGTGGGTGTAAGCCATGTTGCACACCAAATACACACAAGTTAGATTTGGCGAGCCTAGCATGTTACAGACACGTGGCCTCGGAACACAAGAGATCGAAATATCGAGCATGAGTCACATGGATGATGTGATTGGCATTAAGGAATGTCTACCTTTGAGGCTGCACTGATCGCCGTGATGATCGGGGGAGGTGTAGAGGATAGGGATCATGTGATCACTAAAATCGTCCAGGGGATGACAATTTTAGTGGAGACCAATTATAAATTGATCTCTCATTATGAACTTAGTCTAGATGTCTGTTTGCAAATATCTTATTAAATCATGGACTATCCCATTTGAGGTCCTTTGCGACCATGGGAATATATTGCTTGATGTGGAACTTAGCAAATGGGTCCAACTTCATAGATTAATACCCACACTTGAGGGATATCCTCGTAAAAGGTGATCTTCTCTTCTTGATACAATAACCATTAGGACATAATTCGATGACTCCAGAATGTTTGTTTTTTCTCCATAATCATCCAATAAGCCATTCTCCATGCGATGGAGAGTTGAACTGCAATTTTGTATTATGCAAAATTTGGCACATAAAGTATGCGCTGATGGATGGGTTTTCCTCCATCATGGATGAAAAGAGAATGTTTGGAAAATCACTTAGTGATCTTGCATTAGAGTTAAGAACTCTTAGAAGGGCTTGATTGCAAAAGGAGGTCATGGATGAAAAAGGTATATGTTAGATATACAAAATTATAAATGTGGTTCTTGCAAAAACTCGTTGTAGTTTGCAAAGTATTTGATACTTGTCTTGCTTTGTTAAAACAGGATGATCTGCTTGAGAATTGCTGGATTTGAGGCAACGTGACTTGATGACGGCAAGCAAAATAGTTGATGGCCGAGATCACCTCTGTCCTCAAAGTTTATCATTTGGATTAGTGGACTTGAATATAATTTTGTAATCCTTGTTTGTGTGTCCTACTTTTGGCAAGACGATTATTCATATGAACAAGTTACAAGCCAGTTTGTACTATTCTTATGAACAATACCGTTATGGTCACATTATGATTATAAATAAGTTATTCTCATCACTATGTTAATGATAATAGTTTAAGCATTTATAAAGGATTAGAATGCTAAAAGATATCCAAAGTTTAATAATGAAATGACACTATAGTTTAAGTTTTTGGTTATTGCATGTTCTTCATTTTAAATGAAAGTAGGGGTCCTAGATGCTTAATCTAGAGACTTTGCAAAACCATGCCTCGTTGGGCAGAATGACTAAAACTCCGCATTCTGGTAAAACGGTGATATGCGAAGAAATGTTGAATCTTATACATAGTGATGTATCGTATTTTCAACAAGTAGTGGAAATCATTAGTTAATTGTGGACTTAAGTGAATACGCGTATTTGCTTAATGAAACATATGTTTGAAATGATTTGGATTGTTCAAATGAGTTCACAACAAAATGGGATATTATTGAATTAACTGAATTAATAAGTCTCTTCGATTTGATCGACATGACTAAAGTATTCAAGTTAAGTTTAGCATAAAAGGGATTTGTGAAAGATGTTTCACAAATTATGATAATTTGACAAAGTCAAACTGTGTTGAAATGTATGAGCATCATAATCATTTTTTATATTGGATACATATGGTATAATATTATATCTTATCGGTGTTATAGTTGTTGTTTAGAGTTAGAAATCAAAATAAGCAATCACTCATTTGAAATGCAAAGGAACATCTAAAATATTCGTTGAAACAACACCATATGTGTTATGGCAAGTTCGAGTTTCTAGCGATTTCAATAGATTTCAATAGATTTCAATAGATTGAAGTCTTTGTAAAGCATTCTTAGGAATCTATGAATGCATCTTCCACAAAGGGGCAACCCTATTGTTGTCCTAAGTTGACGTGTCTTGATGAAGATACAGGTGGAAGAAAGTAAAAGATGAAAACAAGGTATTTGACCTTACCTCCGAATTATTGAGTGGCGCAGCGAAATTTGTTTCGTGAAACCAAACTCTACAATTAGAGGAGAAACTATTGCTAATCATCATAAACTTTCAAGTAAATACTTTTACTAAAGAAAGTAGGATTCAACTATATATTCTACAAGTTTGTGGAATTATATTGTTGATTCACTTGTCATGTTTTGAACAAGACATACCTATGAAATACAAAGAAGAGTGATGCACCTAAGTATGAGAAATGAATAGTCATTGAAATCTCGTTAGTGAAATTCTTGATTTGCTGGTGATCAAGGAATTTTGGAATGTCCAAGGTTATCGAGAGGACCTGGACTTGAGTGGGCAAATCAGCTTGGCTAATTCATAATATGTAGCTGACATATTTTGAGTGGGAGCTAAGTGAAATCCCTGGATCTCAAATATGGATGCAATATTTGAGTGGGAGCGTGAAATCATTCTAGGATATTTGGACATCATATGTGAATGATGTGATTGGTGTTAATAACATTCAAATAGGTAAATAAGGATGAAGTTGAAGATATTAAACAATAAAATCTATCGAGATAGATTAGTGAGTTTAATAAACACTGAATGTTGAATGCTTCCTAGACTTGATTCTGAAAGATGTTCAGAATGTCCTAAGAAAGATTCTGAAGAAGTTTAGAATGTAACAAGGTAAGAAAGAAGTTCTTACTGTATGAAGCATTGAGTTAGTATTGCAACTATGGTTGAAAGAAAGAGAAGCGTTGCATCTCCTATGCCTCAGTCATAGGTTCTTCCATACAACCATGTTGTATACTCGACGTAATGTGACCCAAGGTTCTGGTTGGTAGGACAAAGTCTTAACTTTAAGAACATGTCTTTAAGTGATTCCTTAGTTGATCACTGAACCAGAATTATGTTTGTACTTAAATGGCAAGGCATAGTTGCATTTCATGCACTAGGATCTACATAGATATAGAAGTATAAAGGCTCCATCTGATGTGATGTATAATTTTATGGCAGGGCTAGTTCGCTTTTAACGTAGAATGATGTGTCCTAGGGCACAGTGCCCATGAGAAAGCCCTCGAGGTTGATCTAAAGTCATTGTAGGCTCCTGGAATCCTGCCTCGTTCTGCTGCCATGACTACAGTATATACACAAAGGATAGCAAAGTATGTTTCGAAGTTTAGATGACAACAGTGAAAACGACCATCATTATAAACACTAGAAACAAAGTCTCACCTTGTTTCCAAACAAATGCTTCGACCCATTATACAATAATGGTGTGAATGTCAAAATTAGGAAGATATTAATGATTTGCAAAAGACATAATGATCTGGTAAAATAGAACATGGACATGATGTTTCCCATGGGCATGCATGATCTATAAACGCATATGTTATATGGTTTATATGAGTAAAATGCGAGCTAGATTATTTGTACTCTAGTTCAAGTGGGAGACTGAAGGAGATATGCCCTAGAGGCAAAAAATAAATAGGTTTTTATTCTTATGTCTCAATTAGTTTATAATAGTTTCATATTGTGCTATAACTGTGCCACGTAGAAACAATGGTATAGGTGTGGTATGGAACAACCAAGTCCCTAGTAGCCTCTATTCATACTAGTTCGTTGGTCATGAGGATGATATGGGTTTCAAGATCATGGGCATTTATGCCAATTAACAACGGGGTCATATCATTGGAGAATGATGTGATGGACATTCCTCGAAGGATTACAACACGATCAAGTCATATAAGTTCATTGTTGCAATAGCTCAATCTAGACTCCTAATTCCTTAGACCGTGAGGCTATATCAATCACTGTCTCCCGAGAGTGCTTAGATAGCATCAAATGTCATCTGGTAATACAGTGGCAATAAAGATGTGTTCAGGTACTCGGAGGAACCGTAGAGGCAATATATTTAGAGAGCGGGATTTGTTCGCCCACATGATGGGTAAAGATACATACGGCCGGCTTGGTGAGATTACATCCATAAATGTTCCAACATGTGACTTGGTCACGGGGATGTAATATCACGGTAACAAGAAAACATAACTTGTTGTTAACGAGATTGAACAAGGTATGTGATACCAATGATCGGATCTTGGACAAGTTGTATCAAGAAACAAAAGGAATATGGATGCTACATTTACCGGTTCAAACGACATTGTCATCAGGAATGCATTGGGGTCACATGGACATCCCTGATCCCTCTATCGATCATTGATATTGATCATGTCTAGAGCATTCCTGAGCCGTGAGGGGATACACTTAAGGGTACGATGAGAGTGATCATTCGTAAGACGGAATCATAGTAGAGAAAGAGAAAACCGGAATCGTTCCACAGAGAGATCTGAAGTTGTTTGGAGAAAAATTAAGGAAAAGCCCGGCAAAGTGTTTTTGGATAAATAGGAACTTCAATATATATTTATTATATGTTAATTATGAATTAATATATTCTAAATAATATTTAAGTTAAGATTTATAAAAGCAACTTTCATATTAGGCAAAATCCCAGGAGGGAAATAGCCTAGAAGAAAAGCTGTAGAAAAAGGGAAAAGGCAAACAACGAAGTAAACCAGCATTGGGCTGGTTTGACCAGCCCAACCGATCGAGTGGAAGATACTGCGTGCTGCGCTCGAACAACAGAAGCAGCAAGCCGCCACGCCAGGCCTGCTCGACCTGGCCCACACGGGCGCCAGAGAGCTAGGCGGGCGGGCAAGCCGCTCAGGCAGGTGGGCCACGGGCAGGCTGCCAGCCCACCTGGGTCACCAGCTGGCCATCGCACGCCGTAGCGCCTTGATGGGCCATGGGGGCACTCCGGCCCACCCGGGCTGCGTAGTGCAGCACTGGCTGCTACCATGCCAGGTGGTGGGCGCACGTCGTCCCACCCGGCTGCCCTTCCTCCAGGCTGCTGTTTGCTGCCTTTACTTGTTGGGTTGTGCTAATTCAGCCCAATCGACCAAGACGAATTTCCTCCCCCTTTTTCCTTTACTAATAGTCCCACATGGCTAACCTAATTGGCAGGGCACACCCCCTTCGCCTATATAAAGGGGTGCCCTTGAGTGGGATTAAATACACCAATATTTGGAGAAGTCCTTTGGTTGACTTCATCCTTCCCTCTCTCTCTATACCTTGTGACCATGGCCCCAAGTCTAGGTTGTGTGAACGAGGCACACCTGCAACACGCCGTTGTGCTGCAGGGATTCCTAGCCGGATATCAACTTCCGCACTCCCGGCGGGATCGGGGAGCCGAAGGTCTCATCATGCACCGGATATGTACAAAGACACGAGGCGTAACACTTGGGGCGCTTAAATGTCGTGAGCCGGAGCTGCTGCACGATGAAGAAGGAGCAAGGGGTGACTTGCGAGGAGCTTCACAACCTTGAGGTCGGCTACGAGTATGACTACATCAACCACGTTCCTCTCGGAACGTTAACCTCATAAGGTCTACAAGGGTATCTATTATATACGCACGGCCGTTACTGCATTACTACATAGATAGATCCTAGGCAGTTTTTGGGGTTCCAACGTAGGAAAATTTTTGTGTTCTGCAGTGGATCCCTTTCAACCACATCCAGTGGATCCATGTGGTTTATGAAAATAACACACAAGCAATGGCATCTAGTTTTTCCATGTGGTTTATGAAAAGAACACGCATGCAACCACATCTAGTGGATCCATGTGGTGTATGAAAAGAACACACATGCAATGACATCTAGTGGATCCATGTGGTTTGTGAAAATGACACACATGTAATGGCATCTAGTGGATCCATGTGGCTTATGAAAAGGACACACATGCAATGTCATCTAGTGGATCCATGTGGTTTATGAAAAGAATACACATGCAATGGCATCTGGTGGATCCTTGTTGTTTATGAAAAGAACACACATGCAATGACATCTAGTGGATCCATGTGGTTTATGAAAAGGAACACACATGCAATGACTCTGGTGGTGGTTTAGGAAAAGATCACACATGCAATGGCATTGGTGGATTCACCTGGTTTAGGAAAAGAAGACACATGCAATGTCTCTGGTGGTGATTTAGGAAAAGAACACACATGCAATGACTCAGGTGGATCAATGTGGTTTAGGAAAGGAACATGCAATGACTCTGGTGGTGGTTTAGGAAAAGATCACATATGCAATGACTCTGGTGCTGGTTAAGGAAAAGAAGCCACATGCAATGACTCTGGTGGATCAATGTGGTTTAGGAAAGGAACACACATGCAATTACTCTAGTGGTGGTTTAGGAAAGTAAGACACATGCAATTACTATGGTGGTGGTTTAGGAAAAGGACACACATGCAATGACTCTGGTGGATCCATGTGATTTATGAAAAGAAGACACAAGCAATGACTCTGGTGGATCCATGTGGTTTATGAAAAGAACACACATGCAATGTCATCTAGTGGATCCATGTGGTCTAGGAAAAGAACACACATGAAATGACTCTAGTGGATCGATGTGGTCTGTGAAAAGAACACACATGCAATAACATCTAGTGGATCCATGTGGTTTTTTGAAAACAACACTCATGGAATGACATCTAGTGGATCCATGTGGTTTATGAAAAGAACACGCATGCAATGGCATCTGGTGGATCCATGTGGTTTATGAAAAGAACACAAATGCAATGACTTTGGTGGATCCATAAGGTCTATGAAAAGAACATGCATGCAATGACATCTAGTGGATCCATGTGGTTTTTGGAAAAGAACATACATGCAATGACATCTAGTGGATCCATGTGGTCTAGGAAAATAACACATGAAATGACATCTATGGATCCATGTGTGTCAAACCTAGGTCACAGAGACCAAAAACAGATAGGAAAGCAGATTAAACATTGCATGTTGCACTAGTGTGGCAGAAGTTACATCACAAAATCCACTAGATTGTGTATTTTCATGTGGATCCATGTGGTTTATGAAAAGAACACACATGCAATGACATCTAGTGGAACCATGTGGTTTACGAAAAGAACACACATGCAATGACATCTAGTGGATCCATGTGGTTTATGAAAAGAACACACATGCAACCACATCTAGTGGATCCACGCGGTTTATAAAAAAATACACACATGCAAAGACTCTGTTGGATCCATGTGAAATACACACATGCAATGACTCTGGTGGATCCATGCGATTTAGGAAAAGAACACAGATGCAACCACATCTAGTGGATCCATGTGGTTTAATAAAAGGACACACATGCAACCACATCTAGTGGATCCATGTGCTTTAGGAAAAGAGCAAACATGGAACCACATCTAGTGGATCCATGTGGTTTATGAACAAAACGCACATGCAACAACATCTAGTGGATCCATGTGGTCTATGAAAAGGACACACATGCAATGTCATCTCGTGGATCCATGTGGTTTATGAAAAGAACACACATGTAATGGCATCTAGTGGATCCATGTGGTTTATGAAAATGACACAGATGCAATGTCATTTAGTGGATCCATGTGTTTTATGAAAATAACACACATGCAATGGCATCTGGTGGATCCATGTGATTTATGAAAAGAACACACATGCAATGACATCTCGTGGATCCATGTGGTTTATGAAAAGGAACACACATGCAATGACTCTGGTGGTGGTTTAGGAAACGAACACACATGCAATGACTCTTGTGGATCCATGTGGTTTAGGAAAAGAAGACACATGCAATGACTCTCGTGGTGGTTTAGGAAAAGAACACACATGCAATGACTCTAGTGGATCAATGTGGTTTATGGAAGGAACACACACAGAATGACTCTGGTGGTGGTTTAGGAAAGGAATACACATGCAATGACATTAGCTGGTGGTTTAAGAAAAGAACACACATGTAATGACTCTGGTGGATAAATGTGGTTTAGGAAAGGAACACACATGCAGTGACTCTAGTGGTGGTTTAGGAAAGGAAGACACATGCAATGACTCTGGTGATGGTTTAGGAAAAGAACACACATACAATGACTCTGGTGGATCCATGTGGATTAGGAAAATAACACACATGCAACCACATCTAGTGGATCTATGTGGTTTAGTGAAAGGACACACATGCAACCACATCTAGTGGATCCATGTGGTTTATGAAAAGAACACACAAGCAATGGCATCTAGTGGATCCATGTGGTTTATGAAAAGAACACACATGATCCTTGTGGTCTATGAAAAGAACACACATGCAATGACATCTTTTGGATCCATGTGGTTTGTGAAAAAGAACACACATGTAACGGCATCTAGTGGATCCATGTGGTTTATGAAAAGGACACACATGCAACGTCGTCTAGTGGATCCATGTGGTTTATGAAAAGAACAAACATGCAATGGCATCTCGTGGATCCATGTGGTTTATGAAAAGAACACACAAGCAATCGCATTTGGTGGATCCATGTGGTTTATGAAAAGAACACACATGCAATGGCATCTGGCGGATCCATGTTGTTTATGAAAAGAACACACATGCAATGACATTTAGTGGATCCATGTGTTTTATGAAAAGGAACACACATGCAATGACTCTGGTGGTGCTTTAGGAAAAAAACACATGCAATGACTCTGGTGGATCCATGTGGTTTAGCAAAAGAAGACACATGCAATGACTATGGTGGTGGTTTAGGAAAAGAACACACATGCAATGACTCTGGTGGACCAATGTGACTCTGGTGGTGGTTTAGGAAAATAACACACATGCTATGACTCTGGTGGTGGTTAAGGAAAAGAAAACACATTGAACAACTTTGGTGGATCAACGTGGTTTAGGAAAGGAACACACATGCAATAAATCTAGTGGTGGTTTAGGAAAGGAAGACACATGCAAGTACTATGGTGTCGATTTAGAAAAAGAACACACATGCAACGACTCTGGTGGATCCATGTGATTTGTGAAAAGAAGACACATGCATTGACTAGTGGATCCATGTGGTTTGTTAAAATAACACACATATAATGGCATCTAGTGGATCCATGTGGCTTATGAAAAGGACACACATGCAATGTCATCTAGTGGATACATGTGGTATATGAAAAGAACACACATGCAATGGCATCTGGTGGATCCATGTGGTTTATGAAAAGAACACACATGCAATGACATCTAGTGGATCCATGTGGTTTATGAAAAGGAACACACATGCAATGACTCTGGTGGTGGTTTAGGAAAAGAACACACATGCAATAACTCTGGTGGATTCATGTGGTTTAGGAAAAGAAGACACAAGCAATGTCTCCAGTGGTGGTTTAGGAAAAGAACACACATGCAATGACTCTGGTGGATCAATGTGGTTTAGGAAAGGAACACCCATGCAATGACTCTGGTGGTGGATTAGGAAAAGAACACATATGCAATGACTCTGGTGCTGGTTAAGGAAAAGAAGACACATGCAATGACTCTGGTGAATCAATGTGGTTTAGGAAAGGAACACACATGCAATTACTCTACTTGTGGTTTAGGAAAGTAAGACACATGCAATGACTATGGTGGTGGTTTAGGAAAAGAACACACATGCAATGACTCTGGTGGATCCATGTGACTTATGAAAACAAGACACCTATAATGACTTTGGTGGGTCCATGTGGTTTATGAAAAGAACACACATGCAATGTCATCTAGTGGATCCATGTGGTATACGAAAAGAACACACATGCAAAATGACACTGGTGGATCAATGTGTTCTATGAAAAGGACACACATGCAATGTCATCTAGTGGATCCATGTGGTTTTTCAAAAGAACACACATGCAATGGCATCTAGTGGATCCATGTGGTTTATGAAAAGAGCACACATGCAATGACTCTGGTGGATCCATGTGGTCTATGAGAAGAACACACATGCAATGACATCTAGTGGATCCATGTGGTTTTTGGAAAACAACCCACATGCAATGACATCTAGTGGATCCATGTGGTCTAGGAAAATAACCCGTGCAATGACATCTATGGATCCATGTGTGTCAAACCTAGGTTGCAAAGACCAAACACAGATAGGAAAGTAGCTTAAACATTGCATGTTGCACTAGTGTGGCAGAAGTTACACCACAAAATCTACTAGATTGTGTATTTTCATGTGTATCCGTGTGATTTATGAAAACAACACACATGCAATGACATCTAGTGGAACCAAGTGGTTTACAATAAGAACACACATGCAACCATATCTAGTGGATCCATGTGGTTTATCAAAAAATACACACGTGCAAAGACTCTGGTGGATCCATGTGAAATACACACGTGCAATGACTCTGGTGGATCCATGTGATTTAGGAAACGAACACACATGCAACCACATCTAGTGGATCCATGTGGTTTAGTAAAAGGACACACATGCAACCACATCTAGTGGATCCATGTGGTTTAGGAAAAGAACACACATGCAACCTCATCTAGTGGATCCATGTTGTTTATGAACAGAACACACAAGCAACCACATCTAGTGGATCCATGTGGTCTATGAAAAGGACACACATGCAATGTCATCTAGTGGATCCATGTGGTTTGTGAAAAGAACACACATGTAATGTTATTTTGTAGATCCATGTGGTTTATGAAAAGGCCACACATGCAATGTCATTTAGTAGATCCATGTAGTTTATGAAAAGAACACACATGCATGGGCATCTGGTGGATCCATATGATTTATGGAAAGAACACATATGCAATGACATATAGTGGATCCATGTGGTTTATGAAAAGGACACACACATGCAATGACTCTGGTGGTGGTTTAGGAAAGAAACACACATGCCATGACTCTGGTGGATCCATGTGGTTTAGGAAAAGAAGACACATGCAATGACTCTGGTGGTGGTTTAGGAAAAGAACACACATGCAATTACTCTGGTGGATCAATGTGGTTTATGAATGGAACACACATGGAATGACTCTAGTAGTGGTTTAGGAAAGGAAGACACATGCAATGACTCTGTTGGTGGTTTAGGAAAAGAACACACATGCAATGTGTGGGCTCCCCCAGATTAACCATCCGAGAAATCCCTGTTATGTATATATATCTACGTTCCCATGATCAGTGAGCCATGGAACATAACCAACAAGTATCATTACAACATCCGAAACATAACGAAAATACAAGACTTACATAAATGTCATTATGGCTACAACATCTTTAGCAGCAGAGCATCAACACGCGTAGAGCCCAATCGTGCCTCAACCTACAGGCAACTGACTGGGAAGATGACTTAGCTCGTTGGACATCACCTAAATCTTCCGATTTCGAACCTTTGAAAGTCTGACCAAGTAAATAGCCAGGGACAAGGCCGTGAGTACTTTTGAATGTACTCGCAAACCACCAAGATAAGCGAAATAAGGAAATGCAAGTCTGGCTATGGCGAGGTAGCTCTATCTGGGGTTGTTTTTGAAAATCCTAGACTACCTCTTGTAGTTATGGCATCTCCATATCTTTGTTGAAAAACAGTTTTGAAAACATGCCACTGTTTTATAAATAAAGATATCTCCATATCTTTGTTGAAAAAGAGTTTTGAAAACAGTTTTCATGTAGAAACTCTTTTTAAACCTCTTTGAACACCTCTGGTCAAAACATAGCTTCGAACTCAGGTTCCCCCAGAACCTTCATACTTTCATCCGTTCTTTCCAAAAAACCACCGTTTGGGTACTCCTAGCCAACACCTTTACAACCGTCCTTGACCATGGACACGGCTATTCGAATAGATTATACTCTACAAAGTTTGCGCACTTTCCCCACAAGAATCAATACATCCGCCGGGATACAACCACGGCCCACTACCACTGTAGATGGGGGTCCGGACAATCAGACCTAACCTTTCGCTTGTCGACCCTAGCAAAGGTTGCTTTTTGTTTTGGGTTTCTTCTCCCTGACAACGAGTATGTGGCTCCTAGCCATAGTCCTGCCTTCCGTACACGCGTATAGCCAAGCCGCAACTTGGCGTATACCTTAACTTGGTGACTCCACTTCCTTCCGTACCACCTAAGTCATACCATCCGCGGGAGACCCAATTGTTGCACCGGCACTCCTGCCAAGATAGGCTCACTCTTGCCGAAACAAGCTACAGGCTTCAGATCTGAGATCTGTTAGCGCCTGCCCGGAATTCAAGGGATTCCTTCCTTTAAGCATGGTACAAAATTCCTCGGCTAATGAAGACAAACTACGAGCTAAGCCCCAGCACTTGGGGTAATGTGGTTGCACTAATAGAATTGTTCTGGTAAAGGCATAGAACATCCCTTCACTTTCTCATTTCTCATCATCACCATTTCTTTTGTTAAAACATCCACTTGGAATGATGCATCTTCCCAAGGGTTTTACCAAGCAGTTTTGAAACATTTGTAGTAGGGTAAACCCCAAAACAGTTAATTTTCTCAAAGTCGGGGTTCTCAGAGAGGTAGGATGCCAAACATTGTACCCTCGATCTGAAGGGATAAATTGGTAGGTACATTAGGGTGGTTCCACGAGGGACACAAGTCATAACTTGGAGGAGCCAAGTCATTAGCGCAATATTTATAAAACAAGACATGCAAATAAATAATGCAATTTATAAAGAGGGTACAAAACATGTAATAAAGAGAGTAGGACAAGTATCGGAATTCAGGAATGGTGGCTTGCCTGTGATTGGCAATAAGTCCCTGGACTTCCTTAGATAACCAAGAATATCCAATAAATAATAATAAGGAGTCCCTTTCTTCTCGTCGTCAAACACTCACACTATCGCCGTCATCGAGTATACATGCAAGCAGGCAATATCACAATCAATACAAGGCATACATGCATCAAACCATACATCAAACAAACATAAGGAATCCTACTTAACTTAGTAGGTTTTGGAGGAATGGGATACTAGGAGTGGAATTACTAAATTGCCATGGAGGTGTTTTTCCCTTGGAAGATAGATGTCTAGGATAAATTCAAGAAACTTAGAGTGGGGTTCTGAGGTCTGTAGGGTACCAATGTGCAACAATGGTATCCTCAGGTAGGTCTTGACAAAACAAGACCAACACAAGTGGTTTCACTAGATTATCAATTAACAAGATTTAGTTATGCTTTTTATAGTGGAATAAACTCTAGTTTGAGGAAATAATTCACCAGAAAGGTTTTGGAGCTCCACAAATTATTTCCTTGGAGGTTTAGGTAGGGTTTTATGTACAGAACCACCTAGAGGTGGAATCAAGTCTAAACAATTACCAAAATACCCTCAAGAAATTCCCAAGGGCAGTACTGAATGGTTATTCTCTTTTTCACTAGATTAATTTTATAGGATTTATTGAGTTGATTCCAAGGGAATGTGGTAGGGATTTAGATTATCTTTCCGTAGGAATTGGATTCACTCATTTTGGAGTTGTCAAACTCCTGGAGTGATTTATTTAGTGATAAAACCACTTATAGAAGTCATTAAATCACTAAAATTCAACCAGAGCTCAATAAAATCTGAGATGCTGGGGTTTGATAGATACTGATATTATGAGGTACTGGGAGGTGGAATCAGGCCCATATCACATTTGGCTTGGCCTAGAGAAATTTCCTAAGATAGATAAAGGCTGTTTTTGTTATTTTTGCTAAAGGCAAACTGCTGTTCACCTTTGCATAGGACCTATGCTAGATGCTAGGTATATCAAATACCTTCTAGTAGAGCCTTGGTTCTCCTGAAATGGAGATATAAAACTCTCTAAGAAATTTATTTGGGTGCCAAGGTATTTTTTTAGAAACTGGTCTATCCTAGTTAAACTAAATCTAGTCTAGGGTAACCAAAGGTGTCCTCTGTTAGAAAAAATAATTATGTACCTCTAGGATTTTGGATCTGGTCAAATTCATCTTTTTACATTTTCATTTGAATTTAAACCAATCAGCAACTCTAGCAGATCTGGTGGAAAAACAAAAGAAAGAGGGTGAACTAGGTGTCTAGGCTTGGTCTGCGTGAGGAGGTGGGTCGCCGAGCCAATTCGGCCCATCAGGGGAGGGGGTCGCCAGCGAGAGTGGGATTTGAATCCCGCTGGGCGGGGCCCATTGGTCAGCGAGGGCAGTGGGGTGAAGAGGTACGGGAGGCCCCTGGCCGTCCGATTAGAGAGAAGATCGACAGCGGGGAGCTCGTCGTCCACCTCCGACGAGCGGCGGCGCATAGAAACTCTAGAGGGCAATGGGGGCGGTGTGGGGAGCTCACCTGAGTCGTTGAGGGGTGCTGGGGATGGTGCAGGAGGACGGGGTGGTCGACGGGGGTCTCGGGGATGGGCGGCACGGCGACGGTTTCCTTCGGGAAGTAGCTCGCGCGACGGAGGCCGAGGGTGACCTCGTCGGAGCTCAGCAGCGACGACGGAGGAGACATTCTTGGGTGAGAAAAAGGGCACTGTTAGATGGAGGAGGAGGAGAGGGTCACAGTGAGGTGACATGTAGAGGGAGAAGCAGAGGGGATGGGTGGCCTTGCTCGATTTTTGTGGAAGGCCCGAGGCTCCTTCTTCTTCTTCCTTTGGGCAGCACCGAGCAGGGGAGAGGGAGTGGTGCTCGGGGAGGAAAGTGAGGGGGAGAGAGAGCAAATGAGGGGCAAGGGCTTGCTGGGGGTGGCCTCTGGCCTTTATACCAATGAGGAGAGCTAGATGGTGTAAATGTCCAATTTGGACATGGGGGTGGGGTGGAGCTGGCCAGGGATTGGCCTAGAGGACGGTGGGGAGGGGTAGGAAGGGGATTGGCTCGGGCAGGGAGGGGTAGGGCAGCTGTGGTGAATAAATGAGATAAATCTTGAAAGATTGGGGTTGTCTCCCTCTCTCTACTAGTACAAGGGTAAAATGGGCAATACTGGGGTAGAGCTACAGTGCTCACGACCAGGGAGTGTTGGGTGTTGTGGGGGAGTGCTTGACAAGCTTTGGTGGTGATTTGATCCTAGTTTGGTTCAAGTTTCCTTGGTTTGCAAAATTTTGATCACGAGAGGGCTTGTGAAGGAAGTTCCAAATTTTGCATAGGACAGAGTGGGGAGATGGTACTGGTGGTTATAAGAGGTTAAAAGACCTCTCTAGGAATTATTTGGGATTTTTCAAAGGAGTTTTAGTCCACTTAACACTATTTATTCAAAAAGAGTAGAAGTAGGTTCCTAGAATATCATTTGATAAATTTACATTGGACAAGAGTGGATTTTTATTTGAGATGGTCCCAAATGTGAATACACATTTGGGGAAATTTTCCCAAGATTTATTGAGATGAGGAAGTATTTTTAAGGAATTATTTCTTGTTTCTGCCATTTCAGAAAAAGGGCAAAAAGAAATAATAAAGAATCTCAAAAATAAATACTTTTGAGATGGGAGGGTATAGGATGATAGATGGATCTCAAAAGAGTCAAAATTTGGAGAAGTGTTTTGGCAAAAACCAAACTTTCTATTGTGGAGGGGGTTTTTGAGATTTGGTCTATTAAAGGGATTAAATAGATTTGGAGCCATAATAATTATGGATAATATTTTATAACTCTTGATGATCAAGGTAGATGGGTTAGATAAGGTTTAGCAAGTATTTGCAACCTTGGGAAATGGAAATCCAAGTTGATTTTGGTGGAATACCCTAGATTAGGGATCTAGGGTGGTGTTATTTTTATACCACCAAAAGCTTGTTAGATCTTGGAACTCGAAGGTCACCTTGATGGGAGGGATAGATGGGTAGTTAGTACAATTCTTATAGATGATCATGGCAATAGAAGTTTGGTGTGGTTACATCAGAGATGGTCTGGAAGGGATGGCAAGCTTTGTTGAAAAATAAGACTCCCATACCAGATGAGTCAGGATGCCTTATAAACCATGTGGGTTTAATAAGCTCAAAGATCCACTTGTAACAAGTGAAGTAGATTTTTATAGACCTATATGAGTAGAAAACAACCATGCAGAGAGTTAGTCTATAGAAGGTTGGGAGATGGTGTGGGCTTCTTTCAAAGTAGGCATGATGATTAGATTTCAGGAGAAGTTATTTTCTTGCCTGCAAAACCATCAAGAACAAGTGGGTTGGAGGATGATATAACCAAGGTAAAATGTGGGCCTTGGTAGTCCTTAGGATGGTTTAAAATATGGTTCAGGTGCATTTCCAAAAATGCACAGGGTTTGGGAAAGGGAGGCATTCAAAAAGGTGATGTTGAAATAGTTTCCTGACTTTGTCAAATTTGGCAGTTTTGAGGATTTTGACTAGAGTATGAGAGGGAATGTTTTTGGAGGTGTTGCAAGGTACCAAGTATTATCATGGGGATGATGTTGAAGTGTAGGTTGAGTAGAAGGGATCCATGCTTGATATTAGTCTTCATGGACTTGGAAGCTTCTAGAATGGAAATCTTTAGAATTGATCCGGTTAAGGGTCTTAGATGATCACCTAGTATCTAGAGATTTGGTCTTGCTTTGTTTCCTGGCTTGGGTTGGTGTTTTGGAAACCTCTTGATCCTAGTGATGAGCTCCTAGTGGCTCATACTACTTCCTAAGCAAACAAGTCAAGCAGCAGATCAAGGCAACTCATCAGACAGCAGATCAAGGCAACCCATCTTATAACTAAGCAAACCTACTACTGGAGTTACCATCAAGCCTAGCTTGAGGTAAGGTGGATGAATTTTCAAGAGGTTGGATTTTGAATAGTATGAGAGTCCTTGGTATCTCTACCAAGAGTAGAATTTCAAAAGCTTACAAAAAGGTTTTGGAGATCCTAGAGGTAAGGGTATTTTAAAGGTTCTTTCTTGAAAACGTAAGGAGGTTATAATATATATTTCGCCATAGTTTTGTCAATAGAAGCTACTGAAATAGTTTTGGGTTACATAAGCATCTTGGCTCATGTTTTGAAATGCTAGAACATTTGAGAATATGTAAAGTGAGCCAGGATAGTTTTGGTAAATGGCTTTTGTCAACTGATGGTGAGGTAAGGAGTAGCATATGATATACACTCAAATGCACAAGTACAAGCAAACAATTAGCAAACACTACACCCAAGAACAAGTTTTTGGTCCCCCTGATTTTTGCATTCTGGACCACTAATCAGGGTTGCTGGAATTGGGATGTTACAGACCTTTCCCCCTTAAAAGAATCTCGTCCCGAGATTCGGGAGAGTAAGATTCGGGGATTCGTCTTTGAGTTAGTGCTATGTGTTTCGTGCGTACTAACTTGCCGGCTTTGTCTTTGATCAGTATCACTTCGTCAGTGAGGTTGAACTTCAATTGCCTTGAAACTCGGGTGCGGAGTAGGCCTCAACCAGGATTGTGAGGAGTGATCTTCCGGCTGTTAGGATTTACGGCGCCTATCCTAAGGGATTATTGTATTCTAGTATATGTCCTTGGGTCCAACTGTTGGATTGCTTCTGGCAGAGGGTGGTTCCATTAGACTAGCGTAGGTCGGAGAGTTGGTATAGTCCTCACTTCTAGTAGTCATAGATGGATGTTTGAATGCTGACGCCCATATTCATTTTGGAGTCTAGATTGTCAAAGGGCGTCTCATCCTGGAGGTCTTCTGTAGCATCTTCGGGTAGACAGTCTTCTGAGGATTGAGTGGAAAAACATAGTCTTTCCACCATGGAGCTTCATTAGGGCGCCTTAGGAGTGGTGCAGATCTTCGGCCTGGGAGAGCTGTCTTGGGGTTAGCGGGAGGCTGCATCTTCCTGGAGTCTTGAGTTAATGTCGTCAAGTGATGCCCTATTCTGTACACCTTTGCGAGGGGGGTTTCCCAACGAAGCTTTATGGAGCAATCTCAGGGCAAGTTAGCGGTTTATGACTCTCCTGGCTAGTGTTTAGTTAGGGCTGGTGTACTCAGCTTTGGTGAAGGGGTCCTCTCTTGAATTTCCTGCGTTGCTTCTACTTGAGGGCGGAGTGGACTCGTTGTCTTCATGTATCCTTGTTTTCGGGGAACTGAAGTATTCTGGCCTTCTGGTGAGGAACTTCCCGTTGGTGGTGAGCATTCCGATGTGGGGTCTGATGCAACATCTTGGGTAAAACACGCAAGAAGAAAAGAATCAAGCAAGCATAACAATCCAAGAAAATCATTACATAACCAACCCATCTGCACCCGAAGGTGTCAACGGTACTTAAGCTTTACAAAACGCGTTCAGGGACGATACATGACTGTACCCTATTGCTAGAGGGGTGAGTACGGCAGAACGGGTGATTACTCGGAGGGTGCATCTGTGGAGTCGTGGCTGGCTTCTGGTGGAGCAGTGGAGGTTTCTTGCACCTCCTGGATGGGCTTGAACCTACGGAGATACTGACTGGTGGTGATGCACTTCCTGCTTCTCTTGGGGGGGGGGCTTCCCTCGATGTTCCTTCAGTGGCAGGGTTTCGGGCTTGATTTCTTTGCAGGTTTCCAGAGCTTCCTTATGGGTGAGAATGGCTTGTAGGCAACAGAGTTCCATCTGGGAGTGGCGGTATTCGTCCACGACTACTGTTAACACCTCATTGCTGGAGTAGCTGAATCGGGTCTGAAAGGAGAGGGCAAGGTATGCCAGGCTGGGGTCTTGAGATCCTCCGGTGCAGTCGACATTTCCCTTCATGGGGAGGTAGAAGGTTGTGGGCTATCTCATCTCTGGGAGGGAGCTACGGATGCGCATCAAAGCTTCTCTGGCTACCAAGTCGACAGCAAGTACGGGGTTAGGCATCTGAGGTCCAGTGGAGTAGATAGGGCTTCCATTGGTTCCCGGCTTGGCTAGTATGACAATCTATCCCACAAAATCTCCTAATTCCAGTCCCTTGTGGAGGGTGTAGATAGGTTTCTGCTGGTAACCGCAAAGTTGCCGAGAGTCCTAGAGGAGTTGGGGAAATCCAACCTTTAGCCACTCTTCATCAATAGGTTCCTTCTACAAAAGTGTTTAGGGCCAGGTTGGGTTAGTGGCAAGTGTGCAAGATTTTAGGATTAGGAAATCATATTAATGCAAGTAGTTTTCAAAATAGAGGGGAACAGACATAAGCACTTTTGTAAATAGTCATCTCTTCCCTTTGTCTTTTAGAAAATAGGTTCGTCACTTCCTGTCTAACGTCCATGCTAACTAAGGTCTCCTACAGTCAGGATGGCTCTGATACCCAGTCTGTGGGCTCCCCAGGATTAACAATCCGAGAAATCCCTGTTATGTATATATATCCACGTTCCCATGATTAGTGAGCCGTGGAACATAATCGACAAGTATCATTACAACATCCGAAACATAACGAAAATACAAGACTTACATAAATGCCATTATTGCTACACCATCTTTAGCAGCGGGTATCGACACACGTAATTCCCAATTGTGCCTCCTCCTATAGGCAACTGACTGGGAAGACGACTTAGCTCTCTAGACGTCAGCTGAATCTTCCAATGTCGAACCTCTGAAAGTCTGGCCATGTAAATAGCCAGGGACAAGGCCGTGAGTACTTTTGAATGTACTCGCAAACCACCAAGATAAGCAAAATAAGGAAATGCAAGTCTGGCTGTGGCGAGGTAGCTCTATCTGGGGTTGTTTTTGAAAAGCCTAGACTACCTCTTGTAGTTATGGCATCTCCATATCTTTGTTGAAAAAGAGTTTTGAAAACATGCCTCTGTTATAAATAAAGATATCTCTGTATCTTTGTTGAAAAAGAGTTTTGAAAACAGTTTTGGAGTAGAAAATCTTTTTAAACAACTTTGACCACCTCTAGTCAAAACACAGCTTCGAACTCAGGTTCCGCCGGAACCTTCATACTTTCATCCGTTCTTTCCAAACAAACACCGTTTGGGTACTCCTAGCCAACACCTTTACAACTGTCCTTGAGCGTGCACACGTCTATTCGAATAGATTATACTCTGCAGAGTTTGCGCACTTTCCCCACAAGAATCAATACATCCGCCGGGATATAACCACGGCCCACTACCACCATAGATGGGGGTCTGGATAATCAAATCTAACCTTTCGCTTGTTGACCCTAGCAAAGGCTGCTTTTCCTTTTGGGTTTGTTCTCCCCGGAAACGAGTATGTGACTCCCAGCCATAGTCCTGCCTTCCGTACACGCATATACCCAAGCCGCAACTTAGCGTATACCTTAACTTGGTGACTCCACTTCCTTCCGTACCGCCATTACATACCGTCCGCGGTAGACCCAATTGTTGCACTGGCACTCCTGCCAAGACAGGCCCACTCTTGCCGAAACAAGCTACAGGCTTCAGATTCGAGATCTGTTAGCGCCTGCCCGGAATTCAAGGGATTTCTCCCTTTAAGCATGGTACAAGTTGCCTCGGCTAATGAAGACAAACTACGAGCTAAGCCCCATCACCTGGGGTAATGTGGTTGCATTGATAGAATTGTTGCGGTAAAGGCGTAGATCATCCCTTCACTTTCTCATTTCTCATCATCGCCATTTCTTTCATTAAAACATCCACTTGGAACGATGCCTCTTCCCAAGGGTTTTATCAAGCAGTTTTGAAACATTTGTTGTAGGGTAAACCCCAAAACGGTTTATTTTCTCAAAGTCGAGTTTCTCAAAGAGGCAGGATGCCAAACAGCGTACCCTCGATCTGAATGGATAAATTTGTAGGTACATCAGGGTGGTGTCCCGAGGGACACAAGTCATAACTTGGAGGAGCCAAGTCATTAGCGCAGTATTTATAAAACAAGGCATGCAGATAAATAATGCAATTTATAAAGAGGGTACAAAACAGGTAATAAAGAGAGTAGGACAAGTATCGGGATTCAGGAATGGTGGCTTGCCTGTGATCAGCAATAAGTCCCTGGACTTCCTTAGATAACCAAGAATATCCAATAAATAATAGCAAGGAGTCCCTTTCTTCTCGTCGTCAAACACTCACACTATCGCCGTCATCGAGTATACATGCAAGAAGGCAATATCACAATCAATACAAGGCATACATGCATCAAACCATACAGCAAACAAACATAAGGAATTCTACTTAACTTAGTAGGTTTTGGAGGAGTGGGATACTAGGAGTGGAATTACTAAATTGCCATGGAGGTGTTTTTCCCTTGGAAGATAGATGTCTAGGATAAATATAAGGAACTTGGAGTGGGTTCTGAGGTCTGTAGGGTACAAATGTGCAACAATGGTATCCTCAGGTAGGTATTGACAAAACAAGACCAACACAAGTGGTTTCACTAGATTATCAATTACCAAGATTTAGTTATGCTTTTTATAATGGAATAAACTCTAGTTTGAGGAAATAATTCACCAGAAAGGTTCTGGTGCTCCACAAATTGTTTCCTTGTAGGGGTAGGTAGGGTTTGATGTACAGAACCACCTAGAGGTGGAATCAAGTCTAAATAATTACAAGAATGCCCTCAAGAAATTCCCAAGGGCAGTTCTGAATGGTTTTTATCTTTTTCACCAGATTAATTTTACAGGAGATATTGAGTTGATTCCACAGGCATGTGGTAGTCATTTAGATTATATTTCTATAGGAATTGGATTCACTCATTTTGGAGTTGTCAAACTCCTGAAGTGATTTATTTAGTGATAAAACCACTTACAGAAGTAATTAAATCACTAAAATTCAACCATATCTTAATAAAATCTGAGCTGCTTGGGTTTGATAGATACTGATATTATGAGGCACTGGGAGGTGGAATCAGGCCAATATAACATTTGGTTTGGCCTAGAGAAATTTCCTAAGACAGATAAAGGTTGTTTTTGTTCTTTTTGCTAAGGGCAAACTACTGTTCACCTTGGCATAGGACCTATGCTAGATGCTAGGTATATCAAATAGCTTCCAGTAGAGCCTTGGTTCTCCCCAAATGGAGATATAAAACTCTCTAAGGAATTTATTTGGGTGCCAAGGTATTTCTTTATCCTAGTTAAACTAAATCTAGTATGGGGTAACAAAGGTGTCCTCTGCTAGACAAAATAAGTATGTACCTCCAGGATTTTGGATCTGGTCAAATTCATCTTTTTACATTTTCATTTGAATTTAAACCAATTAGCAACTCTAGCAGATCTAGTGGAAAAACAAAATAAAAAGGGTGAACTAGGTGTCTGGGCTTGGTCTGCGTGAGGAGCTGGGTCGCCGAGCCAATTCAGCCCAGCAGGGGAGGGGGTCACCGGCGGGAGTGGGATTTGAATCCCGCTGGGAGGGGCCCATTGGTCAGCGAGGGCGGCGGGGTGAATACGTACGGGACGCCCCTGGCCATCCGATTAGAGAGATGATCGACGACGGGGAGCTCGTCGTCCACCTCCAACGAGCGGCGTGCAGAAACACTAGAGGGCGACGGGGGCGGTGCGGGGAGCTCACCTGAGTCATTTTGGGGTGCTGGGAATGGTGCAGGAGGACGTGGTGGTCGTCGGGAATTTCGGGGATGGGCGACACGGCGACGGTTTCCTCCGGGAAGTAACTCGTGTGATGGAGGCCGAGGGTGACCTCGTCAGAGCTCAGCGACAACGATAGAGGAGACGTTCCTGGGTGAGAAGAAGGGCACTGTTAGATGGAGGAGGAGGAGAAGGTCACAGTGAGGTGACATGCAGAGGGAGAAGCAGAGGGGATGGGTGGCCTTGCTCGATTTTTGTGGAAGGCCCGAGGCTCCTTCTTCTTCTTCCTTCGGGCAGCACAGAGTAGGGGAGAGGGAGTGGTGCTCGGGGGAGGTAAGTGAGCGGGAGAGGGAGCAAATGAGGGGCAGGGGCTTGCTGGGGGTGGCCTCTGGCCTTTATACCAATGAGGAGAGCTAGATGGTGTAAATGTCCAATTTGGACATGGGGGTGGGGTGGAGCTGACCAGGGATTGGCCTAGAGGACGGTGGGGACGGGTAGGAAGGCGATTGGCTCGGGCAGGGAGGGGTAGGGTAGCTGTGGTGAATAAATGAGATAAATCTTGAAAGATTGGGGTTGTCTCTCTCTCTCTACTAGTACAAGGGTAAAATGGGCAATACTGGGGTAGAGCTACAGCGCTCACGACCAGGGGAGTGTTTGGTGTTGTGGGGGAGTGCTTGACAAGCTTTGGTGGTGATTTGATCCTAGTTTGGTTCAAGTTTGCTTGGTTTGCAAAATTTTGATCACGAGAGGGCTTGTGAAGGAAGTTCCAAATTTTGCATAGGACAGAGTGGGGAGATGGTACTGGTGGTTAGATGAGGTTAAAATACGTCTCTAGGAATTATTTGGTATTTTTCAAAGGAGTTTTAGTCCAGTTAACACTATTTATTCAAAAAGAGCAGAAGTAGGTTCCTAGAAGATCATTTGATAAATTTACATTGGAGAAGGGTGTATTTTGATTTGAGATGGTCCCAAATGTGAGTACACATATAGGGAAATTTTCCCAAGATATATTGAGATGGGGAAGTATTTTTAAGTTAATATTTCTTGTTTCTGCCATTTAAGAAAAAGGGCAAAAAGAAATAATAAAGAATCTCAAAAATAATTTGTTTGAGAAGGGAGGGTAGAGGATGAGAGATGGATCTCAAAAGAGTCAAAACTTGGAGAAGTGTTTTGGCAAAAACCAAACTTTCTATTGTGGAGGGGTTTTTTGAGATTTGGTCTATTAAAGGGATTAAATAGATTTGGAGCCAAAATAATTATGGATAATATTTGATAACTCTTGATGATCAAGGTAGATGGGGTAGAAAAGGATTAGCAAGTATTTTCAACCTTGGGAAATGGAAATCCAAGTTGATTTTGGTGGAATACCCTAGATTAGGGATCTAGGGTGGTGTTATTTTTATACCACCAAAAGCTTGTTACATCTTGGAGCTCGAAGCTCACCTTGATGGGAGGGATAGATGGGTAGTTATTCCAAGTCATATAGATGATCATGGCAAAATAAGTTTGGTGTGGTTACATCAGAGATGGTCTGGAAGGGATGGCAAAATTTGTTGAAAAATAAGACTGCCATACCAGATGAGTCAGGATGCCTTATAAACCATGTGGGTTTAATAAGCTCAAGGATCCACTTGGAACAAGTGAAGTATATTTTGATAGACCTGTATGATTAGAAAACAACCATGCAGAGAGTTGGTCTATAGAAGGTTGGGAGATGGTGTGGGCTTCTTTCAAAGTAGGCATGATGATTAGGTTTGCAGGAAAAGTTATTTTCTTGCCTGCAAAACCATCAAGAACAAGTGGGTTGGAGGATGATATAACAAAGGGGAAATGTGTTCCTTGGTAGTCCTTAGGATGGTGAAAAATATGGTTCAGGTGCATTTCCAAAAATGCAAAGGTTTTGGGAAAGGGAGGCATTCAAAAAGGTGATGTTGAAACAGTATCCAGACTTAGTCAAATTTGGCAGTCTTGAGGATTTTGACTAGAGTATGAGAGGGAATGTTTTTGGAGGTGTTGCAAGGTACCAAGTATCATCATGGGGATGATGTTGAAGTGTAGGTTGAGTAGAAGGGATCCATTCTTGATATTGGTATTCATGTACTTGGAAGCTTCTAGAATGGAAATCTTCAGAATTGATCCGGTTAAGGGTCGTTGATGATCACCTAGTATCTAGGGATTTGGTCTTGCTTTGTTTCCTGGGTTGGGTTGGTGGTTTGGAAACCTCTTGATCCTAGTGATGAGCTCCTAGTGTCTCATACTACTTCCTAAGCAGACAAGTCAAGCAGCAGATCAAGGCAACTCATCAGACAGCAGATCAAGGCAAACCATCTTATAACTAAGCAAACCTACTACTGGAGTTACCATCAAGCCTAGCTTGAGGTAAGGTGGATGCATATTGAAGAGGTTGGATTTTGAATAGGATGGGAGTCCTTGGTATCTCTACCAAGAGTAGAATTTCAAAACCTTACAAAAAGGTTTTGGAGATCCTAGAGGTAAGGGTAGTTTAAAGGTTCTGTCTTGAAAACATAAGGAGGTTATAATATATTTCTCCATAGTTTTGTCAATAGAAGATACTGAAATAGTTTTGGGTTTCATAAGTGTAACTACCTCGGTGAATTACGCTCTTAGTTACATGCCTGGATGAACAAAAGTGGTTAAAATAGTACGGTGGGGCCCGGGGCCACTCACGGTAGACCTTTCGGCCATCCTAACCATTTTTAGATCATCGGAACAAGAACGAGCGGCGTAATCGGCAGGTGAAGGGATCAACTACATACACAAATGAGTATGTATCCAAGCCACATACAACAGTCCTCAGAGCCATTCCATCTAAAAGAAATAGAAATATTGCGATGCCATACGGCAAGATTCAAATATCCTAGATAGAGATAATATTTTAGGATAGCTCCTCATACATCAAACCTCAGAGTATCAGGCGGAAGCGGAAAACAAGATCCGAGTATGGATAAGAAGAAAATTGGCATAAGATGCCACATAAATAAACACATCCCGCCCACAGATCTCACGGATCCCCGTTCCCGGAATCTCTACACCGAGTGATCGTTGCCAACATCATCCGTCTCCTCCACCCAGTATCCATCTTGCGAGTACACCTGTTCATCTGAATCAAACAATTTATCGTGTGAGACCCTAGGGGTACTCAGCAAGTCTTTATGCCTTTAAAGGGGACACAACCTGGGTGACGCAATTGCAGCAAAAGATAATATCTAACAAGTCTATAGATACTCGCTAACCATCCGCCTAACCAATGATAGACGGATGTCCGTGAATTAAGAACAACAGTTATAACAGTATAATTAACAGATCCATCCTCCTCCTCGCTTACCAACGAGGAAGCGGACGAACAACCCCCATCCGTTGGCAGTTTTATTAACCATTCCATGAGTGTTGCACTATTTACTAGTTAGGTACTTAGTCAAATTAAAAGCAGTACTTTAGTTGGACTTGTCTATGATCGAGAAACTGTGCTCCAAGTCGTCCATAACCGCGGACACGAGTTTCAGAAAGATTTACCCTGTAGGGGTGCACAAATAGCAACACACACTCGATCAACCTCGGAAAAACCAACTCAAAACCCAACGAGGCATTCACGACAAAGCAATCACAGGATTCAACAATATTTCAGGGGGCCACCCCACTAAGATACCCGCAACGAAGTTGGCAGGCTCCGTAACGGACCCAGGGTTTGCGACGACGGCTGTAAACGACTGGGAACCCGAAAATATGACTGGGCTTGTCGATACCGCGAAAACGTGGCGTGATCCAAAACAGTACAGGTGCTCCACACACAAGCTTAAATAAAACAGTAAGCATGGCATAAGTACAGAATAATAACAAAGCCCCAAACTAGTTGTGGCCCCAAGAAATAGAAATGAATCAAGCTCTGTCTCAGGGGGGTCCATAAGGCCTCTCGGATGTGGATAGTGCGAATAGTCAAGGAACATGAATCAAGTACTCGGGGTCCTACGGGACACAAGTGAGCATGAAAAACCAAATAGCAGATATTGCTCACCGGTGCCTCTTTCATTAGTTATCCCATTACTACTCGGGTTAAGTTGTTTAGGTACCTCGTTATCCATCAGACACTCACATACCCTACACATGCTTTTCTACGACTCGCATGGCTCAAACAACTCCTGTAGTAATGGCTCATGGGATGGAGGAACAAGCTTCGGTGGGGTTTAAAAGTAAAGGCTATGCAGTACTTGGGATTCAATTTAATGCAATCGCGACTCAATGATGCAAGAATAAGATAGAGGCAATAGGTACTATATGTATGAAAGCATGTGGTAGTGCTTTCCTGGCATCTCAGTTGAAGCGAGAGATGGATCTAGGTAGAACTCCTATGATTCCTGGTAATTCTCCTGCTGGGCGTCTATTCGAAGAAGAACCAAACAAACAAGGGCCAACATAAATAAAGTGCACAAGCATATGAATCAAAATGCGACAAGCAAACAAGCATGCCATGATGAATGATGCACAATTTACATGGCTTTAAAGTAGCATGGCATGGTGAGGTGTGGGGTACAAGAATAAAGCATTTTATTATTTGTTTAGTCAAATTTTATTGCCATAAACAGTTCTGATTTATAAATATGGCAGGATGCATGCTTCAATTCAGACCAAGGAATGCATAGGTAGAACGGGCTCATCGCGCTGATCGATTTAGACATATTATTTGTCAAATTTGGAGTTATAGATTTAAAGTTATTAATTTATTAAGAAAAGGGCATTTTATTGTAATTTTAATCATCTCGAAATTTTAAAGTGTTCAAACAACATTTTGAATGGCATATTTGAAATCCTCACATTTTTCTGATTCAAAAACATATATCATTTGTATTATTTGGATTTATAATTTAAAAGTTATTTAAAAACAGATTTGAATTTGTATTTAAACATTTAAGAAAATTTAAATAAAACAGATAAACAGAAAACCTTTTTCTACTCAGCTAGACCCAGCCCCAGTCGCTAACGGGTGGGGCCGGCCTGACTGGGCGACGCAGCGCGCAGAAAACTTTTTACACCGCGGTTTACCTAGCCTATGTGACTGCCAGGTGGGCCAGCGGATTATGGGCCCACGGGCTAGTGGCTGAGCCCGCAGAGGCTGACAGGTGGGTACGGGCAGGAGCACGGGTTGAGGTTTATGAAAACCGGGGTCTCTTTTTGTAATTCGGGGAAACGGTGGTGGCTACTGACGGTGGCCGCCGGCGAACAGAGAAGGAGGATGGCGTCGGTGGAGAAGACGAGGGGACAGGGCAAGGCCCTGGGGTGGATCTAGGCTGCTACCAGACGAGGGAGAGGGAGTAGATAGGGACGGGGAGAGAGAGGGTGCCGTGTGGGAGCGGGGTAGAGAAAAAGTGGCCTCGGCACCTTTTTCCTCCACGAGCATGTGCTCATTCGGCTCGAACAGGGCTGCAGTTGGGGCCAGGAGGGGCATGGGACAGACAGGGAGAGAGGCTCGGGTGGTGGGGCTGCAGGGCAGGGAGAGAGGGAGAGAGGCCGAGAGAGAGGGTAGGGTAGCTAGGGTAGATTAGAGAGGGGTGGCTCGGTTTAGGGTTTTGGTTAGGGGTAGAGAGGGTAGCTAGGGTAGATTAGAGAGGGGTGGCTCGGTTTAGGGTTTTGGTTAGGGGTAGAGAGGGTAGCTAGGGTGGGTTATACTCACACTTGGTCATACATGGATGGAGGGTGAGAAGGAGAGGAAGGGGAGGACATGGTGTAGGGTTTTAGCATGATTAAAAACAAGCTCCACCACGTGTGTGGTGATGCCATGGAGATAGAGATGAGAGAAAAAGGTGGTGAGGGAAAATATCTCACATGACCATACATGGGTACATGCACTTGTGAGAGTAGATGAGGAAGGAGAGCTTGATGCACATGGCAAGGATACAAGATCAAGGTGGAAGGGATTGAGAGAAAAAGAGAGCTCAAGAAGATGATCCCCTCAAAAACCAAAGAAAACCAAAGGAGATCAAAGGGTGGTGATGGTTGCATGGCCCATGCAAAAGTATTAAATGCCATGTTTTAATCTTGTAAAAAAAGTAAATAGTCATGGCATTTATACATATGCATTCCAAAATATGGAGTAAGGCCAAGCTATAGGAAAAGATAATTGGATTCATCCCAACCCTCATGAGCTACATGAAAATCCAAAAGAAAATAAAAACTCATGGGTAAATAAGGATGGTGGAATTATAAGGTGGTGACAAAGAAAGGTGGTGGAGTGGAATAAAAGATATGCCCCCAACTCAACTTGGGCATCAAGCATTTATCAAGATTCAAATACAATATATCAAGAGCCAAATACAACTAATAGTGCATATGAGAGAAGAACCAAAAGGGAAAAGGTTTTATATGATGCTCAAGTGCAAGGTGGCATGATGACATGAGCATGATATAATTATGATGCAACAATTATATGTAGTAAGTAGCCATCATATTACTAGACCAAGTAGCATTACATTTGTTAGACAGATGGGATGCTACAACTCTCCCCCACTAAACAGGAATCTTGCCCCGAGATTCTAGGAAGAAGAAGAAGACTCGAAGAGGGTAGGATACTTGGCACGGAGCTCATCTTCACGTTCCCAAGTGGCTTATCAATGGAATGGTGCGACCACTGCACCTTGCAGAACTTGATGGACTTGTTGCGAGTCCTTCTTTCTGCGACCTCAAGAATTTTTATGGGGTGTTCTTGATAAGACCGATCTTCTTGGAGATTGATGAGTTCATGGTCCACGATCCTACCGGGATCCTTGAAGCACTTCTTGAGTTGAGAGATATGGAAAACATCATGGACCTTGAGTTTTTCAGGGAGCTCAAGAGCATAAGCAACTTCTCCTCTTCTTCCACGAATTTTGAAAGGACCAATGTATCTAGGAGCTATCTTTCCTTTGATACCAAAACGGTGTGTGCCTCTCATGGGAGTGACACGAAGGTAAACGAGATCACCAGGGACATACTCCATGTCCGTGTGCTTCCTATCATAATTGCTCTTCTGGCGACTTTGAGCAATATTTAGGTTTTCAAGAATGATGTGAACCTTCTCCTCCGCTTGAGTTACAATGTCGGGGCCAAACAATATTCTTTCACCTGCGCCCGACCAACCAATCGGAGTTCTGCATTTGCGACCATAGAGAGCCTCAAATGGTGCCATCTTTAGACTTTTCTAGAAGCTGTTGCTGTAAGAGAATTCAGCATAAGGAAGGCATTCTTCCCACTTCATGCCGAAAGAGATGACGCAAGCACAGAGCATATCTTCTAGAATCTGATTGATCCTTTCAACTTGTCCTTGCGACTGAGGGTGGTAAGTTGTGCTGAAGTTCAATTTTGTTCCGAAAGAATTTTGGAAACTTCCCCAGAACTTGGAAGTGAAGATGCTTCCACGGTCTGAGCTGATCTCAAGAGGAACTCCATACAAAGAGACAATTCTGCTGATATAGAGCTCAGCCAACTGAATTGCAGAAATTGTTTCCTTGACTTGAAAGAAGTGAGCTACTTTAGAAAGCCTGTCGATGACAACAAAGATTGCATTGTTGCCCTTCTGCGACCTTGGAAAACCAGTGATGAAGTCCATCTCTACTTTCTCCCATTTCCATTCCGGAGGCTTCAATGGCTGTAGAAGACCAGAAGGTTTCTGATGGACAGCTTTAACTCTATGGCAGACATCACACTCCGAGACATACTAGGCACAATATCGTTTCAACCCAGACCACCAATATTGTGTTTTCAAGTCCATGTACATCTTAGTGCTGCCAGGGTGGATAGAAAGAACAGAATCATGCGCCTCCTTGAGAACTTTCTCTCTTAAACTCGGGTAGTTCGGAACAAACATCCGGTGTTCAAAGACAAGAGTGCCTTGGTCGTCAACGTGGAAAGACTCATACTTCGTAAGCTGAATGTTGGAGATGATCTTTTTAGTGTAAGGATCACCAAGTTGAATAGAGCAAACTTTTTCTTCCAAGAGAGGTGTTGCCAGAAGGTTCAGAAGATACCCTTGATCCACAATTTCAAGGTTGAGCTTGCGGAATTCCTCGCACAAGAGAGGCTGTTGTTCTTCCACCATGAGGTTGTTCACATAAGCTTTTTGGCTAAGAGCATCGTCCATGACATTAGCTTTGCCCGGAGTGTAGTTGATGGTCAAATCGAAATCATTTATTGCTTCAATCCACCTCCTCTGATGAAGGTTGAGATCAGGATGTGTGAAGATATACTTCAGACTCTTGTGATCAGAAAAGATCTCACAACGGTTGCCAAGCAAGTAATGTCTCCATACTTTCAAAGCAAAGACAACTGCTGCGAGTTCGAGGTCATTTGTAGGATAGTTGATCTCATGCGTCTTCAACTGTCGAGAGGCATAAGCAACAACTTGTTTTTCTTGCATAAGGACCGCACCCAATCCTTGCAATGAGGCGTCACAGAATATCTGGAAAGGCTTTGATGTATCTGGAGGAACCAAGACTGGTGTGGAAGTGAGCTTCTATTTGAGTGTTTCAAAGCTTGCTTGACATGCAGGAGTCCAAAGGTATTTCTTGCCTTTCTTGAGGAGATCGGTAAGAGGCTACGCAATCTTCGAGAAGTTTTGAACGAAGCGACGGCAGTAACTAGCCAAACCAAGGAAACTCCGGACTTGTTTGACATTTATAGGTGGTAGCCAATAAACAATTGTTTAATAGTTTCTGGGTTGACTGCAATGCCCTTGGCAGAGATGACGTGACCAAGGTAGGTGACTCGAGGCAGCCAGAATTCACACTTGGAGAACTTTGCATACAGGCGGTTCTCACGAAGCTTGTTTAAGACACACCGAAGGTGTTCTTCATATTCTTCCTTTGACTTAGACTAGACTAGGATGTCATCCAGATTAACCACAACAAACTTATCAAGATACTCCATGAAAACTGAGTTCATAAGACTCGAGAAGGTGGCAAGTGCATTGGTGAGACCGAAAGACATGACCGTGTACTCATACAGGCCATAGCGGGTGGTGAAAGCTGTTTTAGGAACATCTTCCTTACAAATCTTGATTTGATGATATCCACTTCTCAAATCAAGCTTAGAGAATACCACAGCTCCAGCTAGCTGATCGAAAAGATCATTAATCCGCGGAAGGGGATATTTATTCTTGATGGTTTTAGCGTTGAGAGCCTGATAGTCAACACAAAGTCTATCAGTCTTGTCTCGCTTCTTCACAAAGATGGTAGGGCTACCCCAAGAAGAAGTACTGTGCTGAATGAAACCCAACTTTTCTTGTTCATCAAGCTGACGTTTGAGTTCAGCCAACTCAGCAGGACCCATTTTATAAGGCCGCTTAGAGATAGGAGCGGTACCAGGTTCAAGTTCAATCACAAACACAACCTCACGATCCGGAGGCGTACCTGGCAACTCTTCAAGAAAAACATCTGGGAACTCACAGACCACCGGAACACTCTGAATATCTTCCATAGCATCATCATTCAGAGTCGCCAAAGAGAAAAACTGAATTGTAGGAGTCAGACTAGGAGAATAGACTATATGGCCTTCAGGAATTTTCAGAGAAACCGAACGTTCAGCACAATCAATCACAGCTACATTTGCTGTTAACCAATCCATGCCCAGGATAACATCAATGTCAGAGTTGCCCAGAATAATTAAGGAAGCCGGAAACGAAGAGCCACCAATCTCAATTTGATTGCCATGGCTGATTTTAGAAGCCCTCATGTTTGAACCAGGAGATTGCACCATGAGGCGAGTTCATAAAGCATCAGAAGGTAACCCATTACTCTCCACAAACTTATATGACACGAGAGAATGTGAAGCACCAGAATCAAATAAAACTCGTGCAGGAACTGAGTTAACAGGAAGCATACCCATCACAACTCCAAGTGCATGCTCAGCTTGAGCGACGTTGACACAATTGGCACGAGCAACCGTAGACCCGGGCGTGGTGTTGATGTTGAGAGCCCGAGGTGGAGGTGCACGAACCATAGAAGAATTTGCCGCAGGTCTTGGAGGTGGTGGAGGAAGAGCTTTGTTGTTCATTGGACAATTCCAGTGCTGATGCCCAGTGTTTCCACAGGTATAGCAAGCACCAGGTGGACGTGGAGCAACGTAGCCAGGGACTCCGCCAGGCGCTCCAGGGTAGTTGTGGTTGTAGCCCCTAGGAGCCGCAGTGAAGGAGTTTGGTGGCCTTTCCGCGTAGCTTGACGGTCTTGGTAGAGCCGGGAGTGACGGTGGGGTGTTAGGAACCCAGACACGGCGCTTAGAAGGAGCTGTCATAGCTGAAGAGCTTGCTGCATTGTGGCTATGTTTCTTTGACTCCTCAAATACTTGCCTACTTGCTTCTTCCTGCAGAGCTGTATGTTGGAGTTCTAGAAAAGACCCCGGCCTTGCATGAGTGATTGCATATTTGATGGAAGCATTGAGTCCTTGCCTGAACCTCTTCTGCTTTTTCTTGTCATCAGAGATCTCATCGCCACCATACCGAGAAAGGTTCATGAAGTTTCTGATGTAGTTATTGACATTGTCATTGCCCTGCTTGAGGTTGAGAAACACTTCCTTCATCCTTTCCATGACAATTTCTGACAGATATTGCTCTTTGAAAGCCGCAGTGAATTGCTCCCAAGTAGGCTGAAAACCAGAGAGGTCTGCCTTGAGGTAATTTTCCCACCACAGAGCTGCATCTCCCTTCAGGAGGTGAGTGGCACATTTGACCCATTCTTGCTCAGGAACATCCGCAGTCATCAGCAACCTTGATATTTCCCGCAGCCAATCATCCGCATCAAGTGGCTGATCAGACACCTCAAATTGGCATGGGTTGAACTTGAGAAAACTCTTGATGTCTCCTCGCTTGGGAGGTGGAGGTAGCGGAACAAACTCATTCCTCCTCACGCTTTCTTCGAAGCGTTGCTGGTTCTGCTGCATAGTGCCCAAGGCATTTGCAATACTTGCCAAAGCAGCCCCAATTTAGGTGGGATGTCCTCCTCAGAACGGCGTGGTGGTGCCATCCTGTGATTAATATAAACCACAAGTCAGTACTATAATGGAGAATAATAATAATCCAAAATAGTACCAAAATGGAATTAACCACGATTAAAGGATACAATTCACTGAGATGATATTAAAATATCAACAAAGTTCAAGGCACCTAGAAGATATTAAGCATATCGCACACGACTGAACAAGGAGTGTGATACACAAGCTAACAAAGAAATTTTTTCTGCAAATTTCGGCATTAAAATACCACTATATGCGCAAAACCACTTAACGAATCAAGATTAGTAACTCTAGTAATTCAATATACAAGAGCGAATGATAAAAGTAGTGGTATGGTCACGACTCCATCCCGCACTCAAATCATTACTCCGCACATGAATAAGTAAAACACATCTCCCAAAACCTTCTTTTAAGATGAACCTAAAGATTAGTAACTACGGAAACGAACACCCCAAACAAGATAACGTCGGATAACAAAGAGTAAGACAGATCGCATCGGTATACAACGAATCAGATAGATCGCGTCGGTTTACAAAGGCCTGTCGGTATGGAATGTACCAACAGTTGAAAACCAAAAGGCAGATAGAGATAACATTTGGATGCAACAGATAGACAAAGAATTCACACACACACACACACACACACAACCTATGGTACTACGGAACCTAGAACACGTGAATCCTAGTTTGAATTTTTAGAAGAGGATTGAAAACGTTACACTTCCTTACCACAAAAAGGGTGGGTGGGTGGGTAAGAAGAAAAATGGAAGCAGTCCTACTCTCACGTTTTGTTTTTCCTTAGTATACATAGCTACCAAAAATATTTGCTAGACTGACAACGACCATTTTGGCTGAGACCCTGAAGGGCGGGATGGCTCTGATACCAATTGTAACTACCTTGGTGAATTACGCTCTTAGTTACATGCCTGGATGAACGAAAGTGGTTAAAATAGTACGATGGGGCCTGGGGCCACTCACGGTAGACCTTTCGGCCGTCCTAACCATTTTCAGATCATCGGAACAAGAACGAGCGGCATAATTGGCAGGCGAAGGGATCAACTACATACACAAATGAGTATGTATGCAAGCCACATACAACAGTCCTCAGAGCCATTCCATCTAAAAGAAATAGAAATATTGCGACGCCATATGGCAAGATTCAAATATCCTAGATAGAGATAATATTTTAGGATAGCTCCTCATACATCAAACATCAGAGTATCAGGCGGAAGCGGAAAACAAGATCCGAGTACGGATAAGAAGCAAATTGGCATAAGATGCCACATAAATAAACACATCCCGCCCACAGATCTCACGTATCCCCGTTCCCGGAATCTCTACACCGAGTGATCGTTGCCAACATCATCCGTCTCCTCCACCCAGTATCCATCTTGCGAGTACCCCTGTTCATCTGAATCGAACAATTTATCATGTGAGACCCTAGGGGTACTCAGCAAGTCTTTATGCCTCTAAAGGGGACACAACCTGGGGTGACGCAATTGCAGCAGAATATAATATCTAACAAGTCTATAGATACTCGCTAACCATCCGCCTAACCAATGATAGACGGATGTCCGTGAATTAATAACAATACTTATAACAGTATAATTAACAGATCCATCCTCTTCCTTGCTTACCAACGAGGAAGCGGACGAACAACCCCCATCCGTTGGCAGTTTTATTAACCATTCCATGAGTGTTGCACTATTTACTAGTCAGGTACTTAGTCAAATTAAAAGCGGTACTTTAGTTAGACTTGTCTATGATCAAGAAACTGTGCTCCAAGTCATCCATAACCGCGGACACGGCTTTCAGAAAGATTTACCCTGCAGGCGTGCACAAATAGCAACACACACTCGATCAACCTCAGAAAAACCAACTCAAAACCCAACGAGGAATTCCCGACAAAGCAATCACAGGATTCAGCAATATTTCAGGGGGGCACCCCACTAAGCTACCCGCAAAGAAGTTGGCTGGCTCCGGAACGGACCCAGGGTTTACGACGACGGCTGTAAACGACTGGGAACCCGAAAATATGACTGGGCTTGTTGACACCGCGAAAACGTGGCGCGATCCAAAACAGTACAGGTGCTCCATGCACAATCTTAAATAAAACAGTAAGCATGGCATATGTACAGAATAGTAACAAAGCCCCAAACTACTTGTGGCCCCAAGAAATAGAAATGAATCAAGCTCTGGCTCAGGGGGGTCCATAAGGCCTCTCGGATGTGGATAGTGCGAATAGTAAAGGAACAGGAATCAAGTACTCGGGGTCCTACGGGATACAAGTGAGCATGAAAAACAAAATAGCAGATATTTCTCACCGGTGCCTCTTTCATTAGTTATCCCATTACTACTCAGGTTAAGTTGTTTAGGTACCTCGTTATCCATCAGACACTCACATACCCTACACATGCTTTTCTATGACTCGCATGGCTCAAACAACTCCTGTAGTAATGGCTCATGGGATGGAGGAACAAGCTTCGGTGGGGTTTAAAAGTAAAGGCTATGCAGTACTTGGGATTCAATTTAATGCAATCGCGACTCAATGATGCAAGAATAAGATAGAGGCAATAGGTACTATATGTATGCAAGCATATGGTAGTGCTTGCCTGGCAGCTCAGTTGAAGCGAGAGATGGATCTGGGTAGAACTCCTGTGATTCCTGGTAATTCTCCTGTTGGGCGTCTATTTGAAGAAGAACCAAACAAACAAGGGACAACATAAATAAAGTGCACAAGCATATGAATCAAAATGCGACAAGCAAACAAGCATGCCATGATGAATGATGCACAATTTACATGGCTTTAAAGTAGCATGGCATGGTGAGGTGTGGGGTACAAGAATAAAGCATTTTATTATTTGTTTAGTCAAGTTTTATTGCCATAAACAGTTCTGATTTTTAAATATGGCAGGATGCATGCTTCAATTCAGAATAAGGAATGCATAGGTAGAACGGGCTCGTCGCGCTGATCGATTTAGACATATTATTTGTCAAATTTGGAGTTATAGATTTAAAGTTATTAATTTATTAAGAAAAGGGCATTTTATTGTAATTTTAATCATCTCGAAATTTTAAAGTGTTCAAACAACATTTTGAATGGCATATTTGAAATCCTCACATTTTTCTGATTCAAAAACATATATCATTTGTATTATTTGGATTTATAATTTAAAAGTTATTTAAAAAAGATTTGAATTTGTATTAAAATATTTAAGAAAAATTTAAATAAAACAGATAAACAGAAAACCTTTTTCTACTCAGCTAGACCCAGCCCTAGTCCCAGCGCGCAGAAAACTTTTTACACCGCGGTTTACCTAGCCTATGTGACTGCCAGGTGGGCCAGCGGATTATGGGCCCACGGGCTAGTGGCTAAGCCCGTAGAGGCTGACAGGTGGGTACGGGCTGGAGCACGGGTTGAGGTTTACGAAAACCGGGGTCTCTTTTTGTAAAACGCACCTAGCGGCTGGCAGGTGGGCTCGTGAGGATTGCGGCTTGAGGAAAAATAAAAGAGGGGGGAGTTTGTGCAAAGTGGCCGCGGCCACTGTTTTTCTTCTCTGACGCGGCACTAACGAAACTGACGGTGCGGCTCCGGGCGCGGCGAGGGCTCGAACTGGGGACCTGGGGCACGCGCACGGAGGCGGTAGCCACTGCGGTGGCTCGGTGTTGTTGTCAGGACAGGGATAGGCGGCTAGTTAACGCGGGGCGGCGCGGGGACGTGCAGATGCGAACGCGCAGAGGGTGTTCGTCCCGTGGTCCGGCGAGGCCAGGCCGTGTCGGAGAGAGAGAGGGTGTCAGAGAGGATCTGGGGCTCACCGCGGGGTCGTCGGTGGGGTTGGATCGGGAGGGGGCGCTGCAGATCATCGACGGAGCTGGCGGCCGGCGAGGTTAGGGTTTCAGCAGGCGTCGATGTACTGCGGCAGATGTGGGGCTTCTCCTACTCGCTGGCATGCTCCGGGAGATGCAGAAGGACCTCCTCGGCTTCCTCGACCACCTCCACGTCACGCAGGCCTGCTGGTTCGGGGAAACGGTGGTGGCTACTGACGGTGGCCGCCGGCAAACAGAGAAGGAGGATGGCGTCGGTGGAGAAGACGAGGGGAGAGGGCAAGGCCCTCGGGTGGATCTGGGCTGCTACCAGACGAGGGAGAGGGAGTAGATAGGGACGGGGAGAGCGAGGGTGCCGTGTGGGAGCGGGGTAGAGAAAAAGTGGCCTCGGCACCTTTTTCCTCCACGAGCATGTGCTCATTCGGCTCGGGCCGGGCTGCAGTTGGGGCCAGGAGGGGCATGGGACAGACAGGGAGAGAGGCTCGGGTGGTGGGGCTGCAGGGCAGGGAGAGAGGGAGAGAGGCCGAGAGAGAGGGTATGGTAGCTAGGGTAGATTAGAGAGGGGTGGCTCGGTTTAGGGTTTTGGTTAGGGGTAGAGAGGATAGCTAGGGTAGATTAGAGAGGGGTGGCTCAGTTTAGGGTTTTGGTTAGGGGTAGAGAGGGTAGCTAGGGTGGGTTATACTCACACTTGGTCATACATGGATGGAGGGTGAGAAGGAGAGGAAGGGGAGGACATGGTGTAGGGTTTTAGCATGATTAAAAACAAGCTCCACCATGTGTGTGGTGATGCCATGGAGATAGAGATGAGAGAAAAAGGTGGTGAGGGAAAAGATCTCACATGACCATACATGGGTACATGCACTTGTGAGAGTAGATAAGGAAGGAGAGCTTGATGCACATGGCAAGGATACAATATCAAGGTGGAAGGGATTGAGAGAAAAAGAGAGCTCAAGAAGATGATCCCCTCAAAAACCAAAGAAAACCAAAGGAGATCAAAGGGTGGTGATGGTTGCATGGCCCATGCAAAAGTATTAAATGCCATGTTTTAATCTTGTAAAAAAAGTAAATAGTCATGGCATTTATACATATGCATTCCAAAATATGGAGTAAGGCCAAGCTATAGGAAAAGATAATTGGATTCATCCCAACCCTCATGAGCTAGATGAAAAGCCAAAAGAAAATAAAAACTCATGGGTAAATAAGGATGGTGGAATTATAAGGTGGTGACAAAGAAAGGTGGTGGAGTGGAATAAAAGATATGCCCCAACTCAACTTGGGCATCAAGCATTTATGAAGATTCAAATACAATATATCAAGAGCCAAATACAACTAATAGTGCATATGAGAGAAGAACCAAAAGGGAAAAGGTTTTATATGATGCTCAAGTGCAAGGTGGCATGATGACATGAGCATGATATAATTATGATGCAACAATTATATGTAGTAAGTAGCCATCATATTACTAGACCAAGTAGCATTACATTTGTTAGACAGATGGGATGCTACAACTCTCGCCCACTAAACAGGAATCTCGCCCCGAGATTCTAGGAAGAAGAAGAAGACTCGAAGAGGGTAGGATACTTGGCACGGAGCTCATCTTCACGTTCCCAAGTGGCTTATCAATGGAATGGTGCGACCACTGCACCTTGCAGAACTTGATGGACTTGTTGTGAGTCCTTCTTTCTGCGACCTCAAGAATTTTTATGGGGTGTTCTTGATAAGACCGATCTTCTTGGAGATTGATGAGTTCATGGTCCACGATCCTACCGGGATCCTTGAAGCACTTCTTGAGTTGAGAGATATGGAAAACATCATGGACCTTGAGTTTTTCAGGGAGCTCAAGAGCATAAGCAACTTCTCCTCTTCTTCCACGAATTTTGAAAGGACCAATGTATCTAGGAGCCAGCTTTCCTTTGATACCAAAACGGTGCGTGCCTCTCATGGGAGTGACACGAAGGTAAACGAGATCACCAGGGACATACTCCATGTCCGTGTGCTTCCTGTCATAATTGCTCTTCTGGCGACTTTGAGCAATATTTAGGTTTTCAAGAATGATGTGAACCTTCTCCTCCGCTTGAGTTACAATGTCGGGGCCAAACAATATTCTTTCACCTGCGCCCGACCAACCAATCGGAGTTCTGCATTTGCGACCATAGAGAGCCTCAAATGGTGCCATCTTTAGACTTTTCTGGAAGCTGTTGTTGTAAGAGAATTCAGCATAAGATTAGGGGATTCGTCTTTGAGTTAGTGCTATGTGTTTCTTGCATACTAACTTGCCGGCTTTGTCTTTGATCAGGATCACTTCGTCAGTGAGGTTGAACTTCAATTGTCTTGAAACACGGGTGCGTAGCAGGCTTCAACCAGGATTGTGAGGAGTGATCTTCCGGCTGTTAGGATTTACGGCGCCTATCCTAAGGGATTATTGTATTCTAGTATATGTCCTTGGGTCCAATTGTTGGATTGCTTCTAGCAGAGGGTGGTTCCATGTCACGGGAAAGACGCAGTCTTTCCCCCTTAGGATTAGACTAGCGTAGGTCGGAGAGTTGGTATAGTCCTCGCTTCTAGGAGTCATAGATGGATGTTTGAATGCTGGTGCCCATATTCGTTTTGGAGTCTAGATTGTCAGAGGGCGTCTCATCCTGGAGGTCTTCTGTAGCATCTTCGGGTAGACAGTCTTCTGAGGATTGAGTGGAAAGACGCAGTCTTTCCACCATGGAGCTTCATTAGGGCGCCTTAGGAGTGGTGCAGATCTTCGGCCTATGAGAGCTGTCCTAGCATTAGCGGGAGGCTGCATCTTCCTGGAGTCTTGAGTTAATGTCATCAAGTGATGCCCTATTCTGTACACCTTGGCGAGGGGGGTTTCCCAACGAAGCTTTATGGAGCAATCTCAGGGCAAGTTAGCGGTTTATGACTCTCCTGGCTAGTGTTTAGTCAGGGCTGGTGCAGTAAACTTTGGTGAAGGGGTCCTCTCTTGAATTTCTTGCGTTGCTTCTGCTTGAGGGCGGAGTGGACTCGTTGTCTTCATGTATCCTCGTTTTCAGGGAACTGAAGTATTCTGGCCTTCTGGTGAGGAACTTCCCGTTGGTGGTGAGCGTTCCGGGGTGGGGTCTGATGCAACGTCTTGGGTAAAACACGCATAACAATCCTAGGAAATCATTACATAACCAACCTATCTGCACCCGAAGGTGTCAACAGTACTTAAGCTTTACAAAACACGTTCCGGGACGATACATGACTCTACCATATTGCTAGAGGGGGGAGTACGGCAGAGCAGGTGATTACTCGGAGGGTGCATCTGCGGAGTCGTGGCTGGCTTCTGGTGGAGTAGTGGAAGTTTCCTGCGCCTCCTGGATGGGCTTGAACCTACGGAGATACTGACTGGCGGTGATGCACTTCTTGCTTCTCTTGGGGGCGGCTTCCCTTGATGTTCCTTCAGTGGCGGGGTTTCGGGCTTGATTTCTTTGCAGGGTTTCCAGAGCTTCCTTACGGGTGAGAATGGCTTGCAGGCGACGGAGTTCCATATGGGAGTGGCGGTATTCGTCCACGACTGCTGTTAACACCTCATTGCTGGAGTAGCTGAATTGGGTCTGAAAGGAGAGAGGAGGGTATGCCAGGCTGGGTTCTTGAGATCCTCCGGTGCAGTCGACATTTCCCTTCATGGGGAGGTAGAAGGTTGTGGGCTGTCTCATCTCTGGGAGGGAGCTACGGATGCGCATCAAAGCTTCTCTGGCTACCAAGTCGACAGCAAGTACGGGGCTGGGCATCTGAGGTCCAGTGGAGTAGATAGGGCTTCCATTGGTTCCCGGCTTGGCTAGTATGACAATCTGTCCCACAAAATCTCCTGATTCCAGTCCCTTGTGGAGGGTGTAGATAGGTTTCTGCTGATAACCGCAAAGTTGCAGAGAGTCCTAGAGGAGTTGGGGAAATCCAACCTTCAGCCACTCTTCATCAATAGGTTCCATCTACAAAAGTGTTTAGGGCCAGGTTGGGTTAGTGGCAAGTGTGCAAGATTTTAGGATTAGGAAATCATATTAATGCAAGTAGTTTTCAAAATGGAGGGGAAAAGACATAAGCACTTTTGTAAATAGTCATCTCTTCCCTTTGTCTTTTAGAAAATAGGTTTGTCACTTCTTGTCTAACGTCCATGCTAACTAAGGTCTCCTACAGTTAGGATGGCTCTAATACCAAGTCTACGGGCTCCCCCGGATTAACCATCCGAGACTGTTATGTATATATATTCACGTTCCCATGATCAGTGAGCCATGGAACATAATCGACAAGTATCACTACAACATCCGAAACATAACGAAAATACAAGACTTACATAAATGCCATTATTTCTACACCATCTTTAGCAGCGGAGCATCAACACGTGTAGAGCCCAATCGTGCCTCAACCTACAGGCAACTGACTGGGAAGACGACTTAGCTTGCTGGACGTCACCTGAATCTTCCGATTTCGAACCTCTGAAAGTCTGGTGATATGGGGTGGCCCGATCTTCTCAGCAAGCTCTTTTCAATGATATGGTGGATGATAGATAACTAGTGCGTAGCTATGATCTCTCCCGCTCAATCCCTGGTGCCAGTGCAACACATCTCGAACCTTGTAGGATATTCACAACACCACACTCTTCCGCACGCAGCCGTGACCATGAACGGTAGTATGCAATCTACTAATTCCTAATGGAACAACAGATCACACTCAATTATAGTTGGTAGATTCGAACACAGGGTAATTCCAGAGGTTCTATGAAACAAACAACTCCAAAATATTTTAACGTGGTCTAAAGACTAAAGCTACGGCGCCTCATCTATTTAAGGACTAAGGGCCGGCGTCTACGACTAGGAATAATAGTTTGACTCAACCTAGACTAAGATACAACCGACCCAAGGTGGGACGGCTCAAGGCACGCAGGCCTACTCTGCCGTGGCAGAGTTGGACTCGGTTTCTCTGTCGCGGCAGGCTGCCGCAGCAGAGATCCCTCGACCATGTGTTGATCTTCTCGTGGGGTGCTCCTTGCGCTTCCTCCCTCTCCTCCCTCGCGCATTCCTCATTGATCAACACGCCATGTTCCTTCAGCTCCTCGCTCCGTGCTATGCCTTCTTCTCTTAAGTACCTGATCATGCAATAATTCAAAGACTTAGGTAGTATAAAATTCTCATTAATTAAAACACCAGGTTCATTAAGAAACAAGTTCACCTGTTGTTCTAGTGCTTGGTACAATCCTTATCTCATTGGATTGATCCTTCTTTGCAATTGGAACATCTTCATTAGCAATTGGGGTAGGTGTAACTGTAGGGATGTCCTCATCATCTCCCCCCTTCAAAAGGCATCGACCTCGACGCTCCAAGGTTTTCTTTAGCATATGGTGATAAATCAGCAATGTTGAAGCTGTTGCTAGCACCACCAAACTCCTCAATAGGTATATCAACTGAGTAGGCATTATCACTAATTTTGGCGAGCACTTTGTAAGGACCAGCACCACGTGGCTTCAACTTGGACTTGCGAAGTAGTGGAAATCTGTCCTTGCGTAGATGCACCCAAACCATATCTCTAGGTTCGAACAACACTTCTTTTCTTGCTTGATTCCTTGCAGCAGCAATGTTCTTGCCTTTCTTCTCAATAGCCTCTCGAGTCTTCTCATGTATTTTCTTCACATAATCAACACGTTTTGATGCCTCCATATCAACTCTCTCATGTAATGGCAGAGGTAACATATCAAGTGGCGTCAATGGCTTGAAGCCATAGACCACCTCAAAAGGACAAAGCTGAGTAGTTGAATGCACATCCCTGTTGTAAGCGAACTCAACATGTGGCAAACACTCTTCCCACTCCCGTAGATTCTTTTTAATCATGGTCCTTAGCAGCTGTGACAATGTTCTATTTACCACCTCCGTTTGACCATCTGTTTGGGGATGACATGTAGTACTGAACAACAGCTTCGTTCCTAGCTTCCCCCATAAGGTCTTCCAAAAGTAGCTCATGAACTTCACATCACGGTCAGAAAAAATCGTCTTAGGTACTCAATGTAATCTCACGATGTCCCTGAAAAATAGGTTAGCAACATGCGACGCATCGTCGCTTTTGTGGAAGACAATAAAATGAGCCATTTTAGAGAACCTATCCACTACCACAAATATTGAATCATGACCTCTCTGAGTTTTAGGTAGACCTAGCACAAAATCCATACTAATGTCTTCCCATGGAGTAGTCGGTGTAGAGAGAGGTGTATACAAACCGTGAGGCTTCAGCTTAGATTTCGACTTGTGGCATGTAATACACTGGCTCACAAATCTGTACACATCACACCTCATCTTGGGCCAATAAAAGTGATCAGCAAGCATGAGCAACGTCTTCTCACACCCAAAGTGACCCATCAAACCACCAGCATGTGATTCCTGCACTAAGAACAAGCGCAACGACGATTCTAGAATACATAGTTTGTTAGCTCGAAACAAATATCCATCATGTATATGATACTTATCCCATGCGTTTCTAAGAGCACATAAACGATATGGTTTAGCAAAATCATGGTCAGTTGCATAAAGTGCACAAATAGCTTCTAATCCAGGAATTTTAACATCAAGATTGGTTAATAGCATGTTCTTCCTAGATAGAGCATCGGCAACAACATTCTCTTTTCCCTTCTTATATTTAATGATGTAAGGAAAAGACTCAATGAACTCAACCCATTTAGCTAATCTTTGGCCACAAAGTTTGATTGATCTTTCAAGTATTTCAAAGATTCATGATCAGAATGTATGATGAATTCCTTTGGCCACAAATAATGTTGCCAAACATCAAGTACTCTCACAAGTGCATACAATTCTTTATCATAGATTGAATAATTCAAACGAGCACCAGTCAATTTCTCAGAAAAATAAGCTATAGGCCGACCCTCTTGCATCAAAATGCCACCTATGCCTATACCACTAGCATCACATTCAACTTCAAATTGCTTCGAAAAATCAGGTAATGCAAGCAATGGTGTAGAAGTAAGCAAACGTTTCAATGTATCAAATGCAATGTCTTGGGCCGTGCCCCAAACAAAAGGCACACCTTTCTTTGTTAAATCATTTAATGGTGCAGCAGTGGTGCTAAAATCTTTCACAAAGCGCCTATAGAAACCAGCGAGACCGTGGAAACTACGCACTTGACTTACATTCATTGGAGTAGGCAAATTCTGAATTGATTAAATTTTATATTGATCTACCTCTAATACATGCTTAGAAACAACAAATCCTAAGAATATAACCTTATCTTTTGCAAATGTACACTTCTCAAGATTAGCATACAGTTTACTATCACGTAACACTTGCAAAACTTGTCTAATATGAGTGCAATGTTCAGATTCGGTGTGGCTGTATATGAGTATATCATCAAAGTAAACAACCACTAAACGACCAATAAACTCTCTCAAAACATGATTCATCAAACGCATGAAAGTACTAGGTGCATTAGTAAGAACAAACGGCATGACTAACCACTCATACAAGCCGAATTTAGTTTTGAAAGCAGTTTTCCATTCATCCCCTTCTTTCATCCTAATTTGATGATAACCACTACGCAAGTCAATTTTAGAGAAAATAGCAGCACCACTCAATTTATCTAGCATATCCTCTAAGCGTGGAATAGGATGACGATATCGAATAGTGATGTTATTAATCGTTCTACAGTCAACACACATGCGCCATGTACCATCTTTCTCAGGAACTAAAATAACAGGAACATCACAAGGGCTAAGAGAAACACGAATGTACCCTTTATCCAGCAATGCTCGTACTTGCTTCTGAATTTCCTTAGTTTTTCGGGATTAGTCCTGTAGGGTGCACGGTTGGGAAGTGTGGCGCCGGGAATCAAATCCACTTGATGTTCTATACCTCGCAATGGAGGTAAGCCTGCGGGTACATCTTCTGGAAACACATCCCCAAAGTCCTGCAAAATAGAAGAGACACCAAGAGAAATAGGGGTCATGTCGTTAGAAACCAATACCTCGCCCTTATACATGAGCACAAGTGGCATGGCTGTAGGATCCTCACGAAATTCTCTCATATCTTCCTTAGTGGCTAATATCAATAAACCAGGCACTCTCTCACTTTTCGTTATATCACTCAATTTGGGTTCCATTACATCAGGAACAGTTATCACACAATCTCGCCGAGTGGGAGTATCTTCCTTCAAGTTCACCTCTATCTTCTGGCGAGAATCATTCACAATTTCTTGTGGTGTCATTGGCTGCATAGTAATCTTCTTTCCTTTGAATTCCAAGTAATATGTATTGGCTCGGCCATTGTGTTGCACATGGCGATCATAGAGCCAAGGCCAACCCAATAGTAGGTGACAAACAGTCACGGGAACCACATCAAAATCAATAGAATCTTTGTAGGGCCCTATTTAAAAATTCACACGTACCATATGATTTACCTTCATCTCACCATTGTTGCTCAACCATTGTATGTAGTATGGCTTGGGATGAGGTAAGTATGTCAAATTCAGTTTGGCACGTAGTTCCTTACTTGCAAGATTTCTACAGCTACCTCCATCAATAATGAACTTGCAAGCTTTATTTGGTCCAACTAGAGCTTTTGTTTGGAACAAGTTGCAACACTGGGATTCCTCAACCGGTTGCACACTAAGTACACGTGAAGACACGACAATAGTTGGTGCACGCTCAGCATATGCATCAGCACCAACCTTGCCATCATCAATATCATCGTCGGAAGCTTCATCTCCACTCTCTACTTCTCCTTGTTCGTTGACAAACATAAACTTGCTGTTTGGACAATCCTTCTTGTAGTGACCTCTACCTCCACAAGTATGGCACACCACATCACGAGTACGTGCCGTAGACATATTGGAACCCGAGCTAGCAGCAGGAGCAGCGGGTTTTCGAGCATTAGAACCAACCGAAGGTGTCCTTGCTGGTTTGGCCGATGGTGTAAACGGGACAACAGTTGGTGGCGCGGCTGTAGTAGGAGTAGATCTGGCTGAAAATCTGCTGGAGGATGGAAAACAAGTGCGTGACTTGGCCTCTTCTGCCAACTAGGATTCGGCCTCTCTAGCATGGTGCAATAGCTCATTCATGGTCTCATACTTGTGACGACACACTATGCTCTTGATTGGCAACTTCAGATTGTTTAGGAATCGCTGCATGGTCATCTCAATGGACTCACAAACTCTAGCACGGTGCATAAGCAGCTCCATCTCCATGTAGTACTCATCTATTGTCATTGTGCCTTGCTTCAATTGCGTCAATTTATCAAAAGTTGATCGCAAGTAGTTGGTTGGTACGAAACGAGCTTTCATGATTTGCTTCATCTCGCGCCAATCCATCACAGGAAGTTCATTTCCTCCCTCCTATGTTGCACAAGAGCATCCCACCAACGCAAAGCATAACCATCAAATTCAGATGCTGCACGCTTGACCTTCTTATCTTATGGATAGTCAAATAAGCGCCAGAGTTTCTCAATCTTCAACTCCCATGTGAGGTAGTCTTCAGGATCAATACAACCATCAAACTTAGGAATTGAAAATTTTGGCTTGCCCAAACCATCATCAGCTTGGTTGGGCACATGTTGACCACGCCCAAGGGGAACAAACCCACGACCATGAGCAGGTGCATGGACAGGGGGAATAGCACGTCCCCTACCAACATGTGGAGCAACCTCCATAGCGCTACCCTCATCAAAATCATCAAAGGCATCATCATGTTGAGGATCTTCCCTTCTATGTATCGCGGCTGTCAAATCCTCAATGGAACGCTGCAAAGTGGTGACATTAACATTGAGCGTAGCCACTTGCGTTTGAATAGTATCAACCGTTCCAACATGCTGATCCAATCTCATATTCATATACTGGATATACTTGTCAATGGCATCTGTCGAGTTAGTAAACACACGTGTCAAGTGGGACTTCAAAGCCGCATATTCACGCCAATTAACAAGCTCCTCATCCTTCTTTTTCTTCATCACAACATCATCATCACTAGAAGACATGATTAGTAGGTTAGTGCAAAAAATCAAAATCTGTATGGCGGAACTCTCACAGCTTACTCACAACTAATAAGAAAGGAGATCTTACCGTTCCAAAGTGAATAGAGATGCTCTACCAAATGAAATCAAAAATTGAGGCACTTGATATGATGAAGTGAATATCAAAGGTATAGAGAACGATCGCAGGGCACACAGGTTATTTATGGTGGAGCTGTAGGTATGGTATCCTAACTAGACCGCAAACAAGTCCTAGTGCTGATCGTACAAAACCCAAGAAACACACACGTGGAGAAAAACGTGGCAATGCAACTATGAAGGGTGTTGCACTACGCTCGAGAGACACTAGCAAAGCTCCAAGTAAACAGGCACAAGATTTCTCAATCTACCGGTGCACAAAGATATCACTAGGCCTCTTGCTCAAAATATCTTTTCCACAATTTTTCTTTTTCTTTTGTATAGCTCTCATTTTGCTTTTTCTGTTGCTATATTGCTTTTTTTTGATTTTATAGATCACACATGGCCAAATACAAAGTACAACACCAAAATCCTAAGAGCAGCCTGTAGGAGCGGAAACTAGTCTCAATGGGAAAGTTCCTACACTTTATGAATTAGAATGGCTGTAGCTAAGGTTTGGAAAATTGCAAAATTTCACAATTTTTGTATATGGCTGCGGCGGCAGAAAAAGGGAGCAAAACTGTGCCGTGGCAGAGAATTTGTACCTCGCGGTAGAACTTGTGCCGCGGCAGAAAAACTGCACGAAATCGTGCCGCGGCAGGAAATCGGATCCGTGGTAGACACGGACTCGCGGCAGAGAAACGGGCCATTTCTGTGCCGCGGCAGAGTCGATAGGAATTTTTTTTAAATTCCGACTCGGCCAAGTGTAGATGACTAGGACTCTTAGAGTAGATCGGATCTGACTTGATGGTGGCGGAAACAATGGTGGAAATCGACTAGAAAACAAATCTTCGAAGAACATATCTAGATCTAAACTAAAGGATGAACACGACTAGGAACTATTACTTGTCTACGATGCAATCTAGTCTATGACAACTCTTTTTGTGGGGCTTTTTCTGTATAGGACTAAAAACACTGATATGGGGTGGATTTGTGGATGCTTACCGAGGCAACGAGGAAATATGATACCAAGATGATATGGGGTGGCCCGATCTTCTCCGCAAGCTCTTGTCGATGATATGGTGGATGATAGATAACTAGTGTGTAGCTATGATCTCTCCCGCTCGATCCCTGATGCCAGTGCAACAGAGCTCGAACATTATAGGATATTCACAACACCACACTCTTGCGCACGCAGCCGTGACCATGAACGGTAGTATGCAATCTACTAATTCCCAATGGAACAAAAGATCACACTCAATTATAGTTGGTAGATTCGAACATAGGGTAATTCCAGAGGTTCTATGAAAGAAACAACTCCAAAATATTTTAACGTGGTCTAAAGACTAAAGCTACGGCGCCCCATCTATTTAAGAACTAAGGGCCGACGGCTACGACTAGGAATAACAGTTTGACTCAACCTAGACTAAGATACAACCGACCCAAGGTGGGACGGCTCAAGGCGCGCAGGCCTACTCTGCCGTGGCAGAGTAGGACTCAGTTTCTCTGTCGTGGCAGGCTGCCGCGGCAAAGATCCCTCAATCATGTGTTGATCTTCTCGTGAGGTGCTCCTTGCGCTTCCTCCCTCTCCTCCCTCGCGTATTCCTCATTGATCAACACGCCATGTTCCTTCAGCTCCTCGCTCCATGCTATGCCTTCTTCTCCTAAGTACCTGATCATGCAATAATTCAAAGACTTTGGTAGTATAAAATTCTCATTAATTAAAACACCGGGTTCATTAAGAAACAAGTTCACCTGTTGTTCTAGTATCTTAGCACGAGCTCTTGTGCTTGGTCCAATCCTTATCTCATTGGATTGATCCTTCTTTGCAATTGGAACATCTTCATTAGCAATTGGGGTAGGTGTAACTGTAGGGATGTCCTCATCATCTGGCCATGTAAAGAGCCAGGGACAAGGCCGTGAGTACTTTTGAATGTACTCGCAAACCACCAAGATAAGCGAAATAAGGAAATGCAAGTCTGGCTGTGGCAAGGTAGCTCTATCTGGGGTTGTTTTTGAAAAGCCTAGACTACCTCTTGTAGTTATGGCATCTCCATATCTTTGTTGAAAAAGAGTTTTGAAAACATGCCTCTGTTTTATAAATCAAGATATCTCCATATCTTTGTGGAAAAAGAGTTTTGAAAACAGTTTTGGAGTAGAAACTCTTTTTAAACCTCTTTGATCACCTCTGGTAAAAACACAGCTTCGAACTCAGGTTCCCCCGGAACCTTCATACTTTCATCCATTCTTTCCAAACAAACACCATTTGGGTACTCCTAGCCAACACCTTTACAACCGTCCTTGACCGTGGACACGGCTATTCGAATAGATCATACTCTGCAGAGTTTGCTCACTTTCCCCACAAGAATCAATACATCTGCCGGGATACAACCACGGCCCACTACCACTATAGATGGGGGTCCGGATAATCAAACCTAACCTTTCGCTTGTCGACCCTAGCAAAGGCTGCTTTTCCTTTTGGGTTTGTTCTCCCCGGCAACAAGTATGTGGCTCCCAGCCATAGTCCTGCCTTCCGTACACGCGTATACCCAAGCCGCAACTTGGTGTATACCTTAACTTGGTGACTCCACTACCTTCTGTACCGCCTAAGTCATACCGTCCGCGGGAGACCCAATCGTTGCACTGGCACTCCTGTCAAGATAGGCTCACTCTTGCCAAAACAAGCTACAGGCTTCAGATCCGAGATCTATTAGCGCCTGCCCGGAATTCAGGGGATTCCTCCATTTAAGCATGGTACAAGCTGCCTCGGCTAATGAAAATAAACTACAAGCTAAGCCCCAGCACCTGGGGTAATGTGGTTGCAGTAATAGAATTGTTCCGGTAAAGGCGTAGAGCATCCCTTCACTTTCTCATTTCTCATCATCACCATTTCTTTCGTTAATACATCCACTTGGAACGATGCCTCTTCCCAAGGGTTTTACCAAGCAGTTTTGAAACATTTGTAGTAGGGTAAACCCCAAAACAGTTTATTTTCTCAAAGTCGGGGTTCTCAAAGAGGTAGGACGCCTAACATCGTACCCTCGATCTGAAGGGATAAATTGGTAGGTACATTAGGGTGGTTCCATGAGGGACACAAGTCATAACTTGGAGGAGCCAAGTCACTAGAGTAGTTTTTATAAAACAAGGCATGCAGATAATAAAGAGAGTAGGACAAGTATCGGAATTCTGGAATGGTGGCTTGCCTATGATCAACAATAAGTCCCTGGACTTCCTTACATAACCAAGAATATCCAATAAATAATAATAAGGAGTCCCTTTCTTCTCGTCGTCAAACACACACACTATCACCGTCATCGAGTATACATGCAAGCAGGCAATATCACAATCAATACAAGGCATACATGCATCAAACCATACAGCAAACAAACATAAGGAATCCTACTTAACTTAGTAGGTTTTGGAGGAGTGGGCTAGGAGTGGAATTACTAAATTGCCATGGTGGTGTTTTTCCCTTGGAAGATAGATGTCTAGGATAAATACAAGGAACTTGGAGTGGGGTTCTGAGGTCTGTAGGGTACCAATGTGGAACAATGGTATCCATAGGTAGGTATTGACAAAACAAGACCAACACAAGTGGTTTCACTAGATTATCAATTACCAAGATTTAGTTATGCTTTTTATTGTGGAATAAACTCTAGTTGGAGGAAATAATTCACCAGAAAGGTTCTAGAGCTGCAAAAATTGTTTCCTTGTAGGGTTAGGTAGGGTTTGATGTAAAGAACCACCTAGAGGTGGAATCAAGTCTAAACAATTAACAGAATGCCCTCAAGAAATTCCCAAGGACAGTTCTGAAAGGTTTTTCTCCTTTTCACCAGATTAATTTTACAGGAGCTATTGAGTTGATTCCAAGGGCATGTGGTAGGCATTTATATTATCTTTCTATAGGAACTAGATTCACTCATTTTGGAGTTGTCAAACTCCTGGAGTGATTTATTTAGTGATAAACCACTTACAGAAGTAATTAAATCACTAAAATTCAACCAGAGCTCAATAAAATCTGAGCTGCTTGGGTTTGATAGATAGTGATATTATGAGGTACTGGGAAGTGGAATCAGGCCAATATAACATTTGGTTTGGCCTAGAAAATTTCCTAAGACAGATAAAGGTTGTTTTTGTTATTTTTGCTAAGGGCAAACTACTGTTCACCTTGGCATGGGACCTATGCTAGATGCTAGGTATATCAAATACCTTCCAGTAGAGCCTTGGTTCTCCCCAGATGGAGATATAAAACTCTCTGAGGAATTTATTTGGGTGCCATGGTATTTTTTTAGAAACTGGTTTATCCTAGTTAAACTAAATCTAGTCTGGGGTAACCAAAGGTGTCCTCTATTAGACAAAATAAGTATGTACCTCCAGGATTTTGGATCTGGTCAAATTCATCTTTTTACATTTTCATTTGAATTTAAACCAATCAGCAACTTTAGCAGATCTGGTGGAAAAACAAAAGAAAAAGGGTGAACTAGGTGTCTGGGCTTGGACTGCGTGAGGAGGTGGGTTGCCGAGTCAATTCGGCCCAGCAGGGGAGGGGGCGCCGGTGGGAGTGGGATTTGAATCCCGCTAGGCGGGGCCCATTGGTCAACGAGGGCGGCGGGGTGAAGAGGTACGGGAGGCCCCTGGCCGTCCGATTAGAGAGAGGATCGACGACGGGGAGCTCGTTGTCCATCTCCGACGAGAGGCGGCGCGCAGAAACCCTGGAGGGCGACGACGGCGGTGTGGGGAGCTCAGCTGAGTTGTTGAGGGGTGCTGGGAATGGTGAAGGAGGACGCGGTGGTCGACGGGGATCTCGGGAATGGGCGGCACGGCGACGGTTTCCTCCGGAAAGTAGCTCGCGTGACGGAGGCCGAGGGTGACCTCGTCGGAGCTCAGCGACAATGACGGAGGAGACGTTTCTGGGCGAGAAGAAGGGCACTGTTAGATTGTCGTGGTGGTGTCACGGCAGATGCCATGTATAGGCTAAAGGTGGGGACTAATACTCGCTAGGGGAATCCAGGGAGGGATAGTGAAGTGATTCTCCACACAAGAGTTTGTATTGATTTACTTCCAAGGTTACAAGTGCTCCTAGAGCTGTATTGGCGAGAGGAGGAAGAAGGATCTCTCGTACTCTCACCCACAGATCACACCTGAAACCCTAGCCCAAAATAGATTCGCAGAGAGATCAACCCCTTCTACAGAAGCCCTAGCCCCCCTTTTATAGGGGAGGCTCGGTTTCTGCCTAGTGCATACGTGGAGGCATATTCTTAGGAATATGCCTCCTCCCAAAGTGGTAAGCCGACCGGGGTGCTTTTTCCCCCGCGTCACACATGCTTTAGCTACGTGAGCCTCTACAGCGCCCTCGTCAGCCGACACGGGCGTCGTCACGCTTGTCGGCGACGCCCCGGTGGTCCTGTCCTTGCTCGCTTCGCTCAGGCAGTGCGTACCGGGGCTCCTTTTGACCAGCGAGATTCCTTCCTTCTCCTAGAAGCTTGCTGTGACCCGGATGATGATTCATCCGGCCACACCCGTTCCTGCATATAGGTAAAACATGCACTTCCGACTTACTGCTTAAGTCAGATGAGACCTAGTTAGGAGAACGCCCCCAGGTCCGGATTACCCCGTGATTCGGCCTGCCTTGAGGTGACCCGGCTAGCATCTGCTTTGGCCTTGCCGAACCTCGGCTAACTCGGCCTTTATACCCCGGCGTGACCCTACCCGGGGGTATCCCCCCAACATTAGTCCCCGAAGCTGGTGCGGTCTTAGCTGCCTTGGCCGCTAAGGACACACCAGGTTCAATCTTGTGCCCCGGTCGTTATTGCCGAGTTACCTCTGTACCTCGGACTGCTTGGATTTACGTTCCCTTCGCACATTTCAAGTTTCACTTGTCGGCCGGGTTACCACAGTTCCATCCAGGTCTTGCTTCCTTCTCTCGTACGCTAACCCATGTGAAGGGTAATCATTATGTCATCTTATTTTAAGGGACGGTACAGTAACCGCCGCAGTAATTGTCAGTTATCACTGTGCGCGGGTCACGTCACGCCTGCCTCCTCGTTTACCGCATCAGCACGTCGCGTCACAGGACTCTCTTCGCCCTGTGGCCCTCCGTGTGGCTCCTCACTGATTGGTCCGTACGGCTGATACACGGCCACAGCTTGTGGCCGGTCCACAGGGCACGATCCCACTCACCCCTAATGGGAGTGGTTAAATAGCGGAGGGGTGCGTCCCTTAGGATTTTTCCCCCTCCGCACCCCTCTGCCCGCTGCTATTCTTCTTCCTCTTCCTCGCGACTGCGCCGCCGCCAGCATCGCCAAATAGCAGCGTCGCCGCCGCGCTTCTCCGTCGCACCTCCGCGTCGCTGCCACCGCGACGCAAATTTCTCGCCACGGGTCCGCGCCAGTCCCGGCCACTGTCCCCTGCTGCCTCCAGTGCCAGTGAGGGCCTCGAGGACCAGATGACTGAAGAGGAACTCATTGTTGCTGAGCAGGAGATGGAAGAGGACGCCGCGACGGTGGACTGCGGCGCGTGGGCCGGCTCCTGGGTTTGCCAGGATGACCTGGACTGGCTCGACAGGACCAGATGCATCCCTGCCGGCGTCACCGCGCGTCTTCCTTCCAACGAACTGGCCCCCTCACCCAATCCGGGTGAGTTCGTCGTGTTCCTGTCCCATTTCCAACAGGGCTTCGGCTTGCCGGTGAGTGATTTTTTCCGGGATTGGCTCGGTACATACCAACTCCAGCCACAGCACCTTCCAACCAACGCCATCACCTCTCTTCCTGCCTTTGCTTCTACGATTGAAGGCTACGCCGGACTATGGCCCACGAAAGAGCGATGGATCCGGTTCTTCGGCCTTCATCGCAACGTCATTCCCAACATCCACGCTGATCCGGAGGACAAGCGGCTCACTCAATTTGGAGCGGCCTCCATTTCACCTCGACGATTTTCTGTTTTTCCCCAGGTCACCGGGCTAGAGTCCTGCAAAGGATGGGCCCGTACCTTCTTCTATGTCCGGAATACGGGCACCGAAGACTTGATCTGGTTGCTTCCCTACACTCCGGGTCCACCTAACCCGGACCTGTGGGATGTGATCCCCAAGAAGCCCACAGCCTTGGCCAACCAAGTGAGCAAAAGGTTCGCGGAACTGAAGGAGCTCGGGCTATGCAACGAGGATGCCATGATCACCTTTGTGCGTAACTGAATCTCACCCCTCCAGAAGCGCACCCACAAGGTGTGCCACATGAGCTACGGCCGCGATCCTAACCGGACCTCATCCTTCGAGCTGACCAACTCGGAGATTTATCGTCGGGTTAAGGCTCTCATCACCACTCACAAGGACTTTTCCACTGATTGGACTTTGGGGATTGAGCATTTCTGCCGTGACCGGCTTCCTCCCACGGTAAGTTTCATGCTGCAAACTTAACCCGGACTAATTACATGTCAGTTATTGTTGCAATTTTTGACTCTTTTGTTCGCTCTTTTCCTCAGCAATTCCTTCAGTAGACCCTTGAGGATGGCACTGATCCGTCCCTTAAGTGGGCGCCGGACCGGGAGACTCCGGATGAGGAAGAGCCCGACCAAGAGATGTTCCTCCCTATGACCGATGCCATGAAACGACCCACGGGTAAATCCTCTTCTATTAGAGATTGGCCCGATGATGAAGATGACTCGGAAATCGAGGTGATTGAACCTTTTGAGGCTGTCCCCCTTTCTTTTGCTTTTCCGCCATCAGCTCACCTCGGCGGTCATATTCATGAGGATCCTCCTCTCTCTACGGGCGAGCCTGTTCCGGTGGCAACGAAGAAGAAACGTGGGGCTTCTTCGAGTTCTTCCTCCGGACCCTCTCAGCCCGTTAAAAGGCGAAAGAAGTCCGGGGACAAGACTGCCCCCAAACCAGCAGGCATGGCCCCAGCACGAAGGGCTCGGAAACCCAAAGCGGCCGAAACCTCGGATGCGTAAGTCCTTCTTCTGTAACTCGTTCTTCCTTACTTCTTCGTAATTTTTCTTCTGACGTTATTTGATTTCACAGGGCTCCGGTGGAGGTCCCTCAAAGTGGATCTACCATATCTTCCCCTCTCCGACCTAGCCCTTCTCCCCGTCGTGACGACGAGTCACGCCCGCTGAGCCCTATCCCAGAGGGTTCTGCGGCCGCTCCGGGTTTAGCCCCACCTCGGCAAGAGGAGGGTAACCTTGGAGTGGGGGAGACCGGCCTAGCCGGAGCAAAGGCATCCACCGCCTTGACAACACCTCAACAAGCAGCCACTGAGGCTACTTCAGCCCCAGCACCAATTCCAGTACCAGCAAGCAGACCAGCACCAACTCCAACCTCGGCATCAGCACCAACTCCGGCAGCGAAAACTTTAGCGCCGGCACCAAGCCCAACAGCGAGAGTACCAGCACCTAGTTCCTCTGCATCTTCCGAGTCCTCTCAACCTCGGCAAGGAACTACCCCGGCAATTTCTAAGGGGAAAACCACTGCTACAGCTTCCTCTACCCAGCAAGCCAAAGGAAAGAAGGCTCCAGACGCTACCAAGCCCACTGCCGTCGAGTCTGGGCAGCGCACCCTTGTGTCAATGCTCCCCAAGAAGACATCAGCGGCAAAGGACGCGCCTGCCGAGCCAACCGAAGCCCAGCAGTTGGTTCTGCACACCAGCCCCGCCCTTGCCTTGGTGGAGAGGAAGGAAGCACATGCAAAGGGCTTGGTGACGCCCCATATGCCCACGGGTGAACGGTACCCTCCGAGCTTGATGGAATTTGTTATGAATTGGAACAAGGCCGAGATAGTCCAGGAACCTGATCTCCCAGAAAAGTTCGGTCCTACCGAGTTTTCCGCTCAGATGAACACGGCCGCAAAAGCTATTAACCTCGCTGGGCGAATGATGGAGGTACGTTGCTTCTCCTTGACAAGCTGTAGACAATAACCATTAGTCCCCGAGCCTCCGGGGGAGTGACTTGTTATTCGGCCGGATGCTCTTTTAGAACACTAACGTAGCTTCGTGAGAACTTCGAATATGCACACACCTAGAGCCGGGTTAAGTTCCACTTGGCCCAGATTTTAGTACACTTCGAACATGCACACACCTAGAGCCGGGTTAAGTTCCACTTGGCCCGGATTTTAGTACACTTCGAACATGCACACACCTAGAGCTGGGTTAAGTTCCACTTGGACCGGATTTTAGTACACTTCGAATATGCACACACCTAGAGCCCGGTTAAGTTCCACTTGGCCCGGATTTTAGTACACTTCGAACATGCACACACCTAGAGTCGGGTTAAGTTCCACTTGGCCCGGATTTTAGTACACTTCGAATATGCACACACCTAGAGCCGGGTTAAGTTTCAGTATCTCTTTTAGGTGACACAAACCGCCGGAGTGCTGAATTCCAACGCTTGCTGGATACGCACAAGAATCTTCGCGCAAAACAGGCTGCACTTATCGCGGAGTACGAGAAAAGGGGTAAATTTCTTTCTTATCCTTCCTCATTTTTCTTCAACTTTGTTTGCCGAATTAATCTGATTGTTCGGTTCCCACAGCTGGGGTGGAAGCTGAAAACAAGATAATGCGAAAGAACTTGGAGCAGATCAAGGGTACGTCCTTATTGTCTATCTTTACTGTGGTTTCCATCGGCTTTCCTCCTTGGCTCGGCAAACATTCATTCCTCGGCACTGCCGGGCCAACGCACTATTTCAGCATCGCTTGAAGATAGTGTGCCTGTGCCTGACGTGATGCTACATTTTCTCGAACAAGCAGGGCAGCACCAAGCTGAACTAAAGAAGAAAGATGATGAGCTCGCCCTCCTCCGGGCCAAAGATGATGAGATAGCCAAGCTCAAGGCTGAGATGGCTAAAATGCAGGCGCAACACCAAACCAAGCTAAAAAAGGCTGGCCAGGACTACACCGAAGAACGTGAGCGCCTCAAGCTCCAATATGCTAAGGACCGTGAGCTTCTTCAGGAAGCCGAGGTCAAACTTGAGTCGGCAAATGGTGAGCTCGAGCAGCTTCGGAAGAGGCGTGATGCTTGCACCAAGGAATTGACCCGGATTCACAGTAAAATCTCACGTAATTCCTTTTCCTTTATCCGCCTTATTTCTCCGGGTTACTTCATATGTCTTGTTTTCTCAACTTTGTCCTTTGCCTTGTTTCCCAGGCCACTTTCCAGAGGGTACTACTATTGCCAGTGCTGCTGTCGCCAATTTCCGCTGAGAAAGGGGTACTCCGGTCGCTCCTGAGGGTGAGAGCATTCCCTTTGACATGGAGGACCTATTGGTCAGCCTGTCGTCTCGCGTGGAAATCATTAAGAACTACGGCAAGGACCTCCTCGATGTTTCAGTCTGAGTCTTCAACGCCTTCTGGTCCACCGATGATGCTCCGGAGAGAGTCACACAGCTCGCTAAAAAGCTTTCGGAGATAGAGACCCAGCTCGACCTCTGGCGAGAGTCAGCTGGACGTGCTGCAGCCGATACCATCCTTCACCACATCCTGACGTGGTATGAGAAGATAGATCTCAGCCTCCTCACACACCTGCGCACCAGATCCAAATGGACAGATGACCCGGAGTGGGTAGCTCGGTGCCAGGCTTTCGCCCGCAGCCTCATCGAATATGCCCCCATTCACGAATGGACTGAGGGTCCGAGCTTCCTGGAAGTCGCTGGCGAAGAAGAAGTTGAGAACGTTGAAGATGATTCGGGTGAGGATGAAGAGGACACTGCCTCGGATACCAAAGAGGGCGACAATGGTGCCGAACTTCCTCCCGCTGCTCCTTAAGTAAAAACACTTGAAAATTGATGAGATCCCCGGTATACCGGGTGGAATTTTATTCCAAACACATGTGATATTTTGCTACTAAGTGCTTATGCCGGATTAACTTGGGCATAGTCCCCGAGTTTCTTTTTCTTGTTCGTTCAATCTTTTGGCTCGGATCGTGTCTACCTTGATTCGGTTTTACAACTTACGAATCCGAGCTTGAAAAATTGTCTTAACAATACTGGGAAACTTTTAGACTTAGCTCAAAAACTGTATAACAATTTGAAAATGAATATGGGGTTAATCTGAAACATAAACGTCAGCTCGAATAAATTCTTTTCCTTAGTCGTTTTTCATGTGCTACGCAATTCCAAACTTGTTCTCTTGCTTGCCATGAAGCCAATTCTTGTTGGACAGCAGCAAGTCGAAGAGTTGGGTTTTTGGTGCTCACACACTACTAATCCGAGTTAAGTAGAATAACTTACTCCAGCTGACGCGCAGAAAATAACAAACATTATTAAGGCAGTCCCCGAGTTACTGCTCGAGGTGCCAACATTTCATTGATAAGCTCATTGCCGACATACATACCGACATATGAGATAACCCGGATACATACACTTCTAAGCTAAGTGTAGAAAGGACGAAGTTGAGCTATATTCCCTGGTCGCTTGGATTCCTCTCCGGATCTGTCCGCCTTGTTCTTTTCCTGTGGCTTTGCATCTATAAGATAGTAAGAATCATTGTGCAATGCTCTGCTCACGATGAACGGCCCTTCCCATGGGGGGATAATTTATGCATTCTAGTAGTACGTTGTACCAACCGGAGCACCAGATCGCCTTCCCGAAAGACCCGGGGGCACACTTTCCGGCTATGATAGCGTCGGAGATTTTGCTGATATATGGCGGATCTAGACAGTGCCAGTTCTCTCGCTTCTTCCAGCAGATCAACATCATTTTGCCAGGCTTCTTGCACTTCGGCTTCTGTGTATTGGGTGACTCTAGGAGAATCATGCTCTATGTCGGCTGGTAATACAGCTTCTGCCCCATATACCAGAAAGAACGGCGTATAGCCTGTTGATCGATTCGGAGTTGTTCTTAAACTCCACAGTACCGCTGGTAGTTCTTCTATCCAGCACCCCGCTGATCTTTGTAGCGGCTCAATGAGCTGGGGTTTTATCCCGGATAATACACCGTTTGATGCGGGGTGGGCTACCGAAGCTATGTCCAGCCGGATCCTCTTATCCCGGCAGAAACGAGCAAATGCTCCTTCCACAAAATTTGTGCCATTATCAGTTATGATACTGTGTGGATAACCGTACCTCAAGATGATATCTTTGAGAAACGTTACGGCCGTAGCTCCATCACATTTTCTTATAGGCTTCACCTCAATCCACTTCGTAAACTTGTCCACCATTACCAGAATGTGAGTCATATTTCCCCTTGCTGGTTTGAACGGGCCAACCATATCCAAGCACCATACGGCAAATGGCCAAGTGATTGGGATGGTCTTGAGTTCCGACATTGGCATATGTGTCTTGGTAGCGTACCTCTGACAACCATTACATTTTCTCCCAGATCTTCTGCTTGCTCTAAGGCGTTTGGCCAGTAGGATCCGTGCCGGAAAGCTTTTGCTACTAAGGCTCGGGATGAGGTGTGATGCCCGCATTCCCCCTGATGTATATCTCGGATGATTTCAAGCCCTTCTTCCGGGTCAACACACCGCTGGAGGACATTGGTCACACTTCTTTTGTATAACTCGGAATTGATGATCGTGTAGGCCTTTGCCCTCCTCTGTGTTTGCCTGGACAGCACCTCCTCAGTGGGTAATGTTCCATCCTTCAGGAATTGAAATATAGGCAGTGCCCAAGCCGGTATTGGCCACATGGGGAACACGTCCTCGTCTATCTCCATCTGATCCACCGGCATAACTTCAACTGGACCATGCTGAGCAGTCCTCGGGTCTTGCGAAGCAGTCCCCGGGTTTGCCGAAGCAGTCCCCGGGTTTTGCGCACCACATCCCGTGTCCACGTCCATGGGCACAACTCCGGATTCTTTGTCCTCCGGGACGTAGATTGACTCGGATTCTGGGGATGGCCTGATGGATGCTTTCCTGAGGTGCTCTAATGCTACACCCGGTGGAATTGCTTGTCTGGTTGACCCGAGCTTCGACAGCATGTCGGCAGCCTCATTTTCCACCCGGGGTACATGATGAAATTCGCATCCCTCAAAGTAATCAGAAATCTTCTGCACATGAAATCTGTATAGTGCCATGTTTGGATCAAGGGCGTCCCACACTCCGGACACTTGCTGCACCACCAAATCCGAGTTGCCAAAGCATATGATCCGACGTATACCAATTTCTTTTGCTACCTTGAGCCCATGCACAAGTGCTTCATACTCAGCGACATTGTTTGATGCGGTGAAGTGGATCTACAACACATATCTCAACTGGTCCCTCTTCGGCGACGTGAGTACAACTCCGGCACCTACCCCGTTTTGGTCTTTGATCCGTCAAAGTGCATTCGCCAATAGTTCGGATCAGGAAGTGGTGGTTCGTATTGTACCTCGGCCCAATCCACGAAGAAGTCCGCCACAGCTTGAGACTTGATGGCCTCTCTCCTGTCACACTACGGCGCATAAGGTGCTAGCTCAATTGCCCATTTTGCAATTCTGCCGCTTGCATCCTTGTTACTCATTATCTCGGATATGGGGGCCTCACATATGACCCGGATGGGATGCTCCTCAAAGTAGTGCTTCAGTTTCTTAGCGGCCATGTACACGCCATATGCCACTTTTTGATAATGTGGGTAGTTCTGCTTTGAGGTTGACAACACTTCACTCAAATAATACACCGGCCTTTGCACCGACTTACCTTCCTCATCGCGCTCCACCACTATCACTGCACTTACAACTCGGTTGGTTGCGGCTATATAGAGTAACATTGGCTCCTTTGATAGTGGTGAGGCTAGCACTGGTGCCGTGGCTAACATTTTCTTTAGGTGGGCAAAGGCTTCATCGGCCTGCGGTGTCCAAATGAACTTATCTGACTTTTTCATGAGTTGGTAAAGAGGCAAAGCCTTTTCTCCCAACCGACATACAAACCGACTTAACGAGGCCAGGCAACCTGTGAACTTCTGGACATCGTTAAGACACTTCGGCAGTTCCATTCGTTCGATGGCCCGGATTTTGCTTGGATTAACCTCGATACCTCGGCTAGAGACGAGAAAACCGAGCAATTTTCCAGCCGGGACACCAAAAGTGCATTTTTCCGGGTTAAGTTTCATCCGGAACCTTCTTAGGTTTGCAAATGTTTGCCTGATATCGTCAAGGAGCGTTTTGCTTTCCTTGGTCTTGATAACCACATCATCCACGTACACCTGTACATTTTGACCTATTTGGTCGTGCAAACATTTTTGCATACACCTCTGGTACGTTGCCCCTGCATTACGTAAACCAAACGGCACGGTGCAATAGCAATAAGCCCCATACGGGGTAATAAATGCAGTCTTTATTTGATGATCCGGATTCAGAGGTATCTGGTGGAAACCAGAATAAGCATCAATGAATGACAACAGTTCACATCCAGCAGTCGAGTCTATGACCTGATCTATTCTTGGCAGCGGAAATGGGTCTTTTGGACACGCCTTGTTCAGGTTCGTGTAATCGATACACATACGCCAAACCACTGCCACGTTCGGGTCATCCTTCTTCTTTTCCACCAGCACCAGATTAGACAGCCAATCCGGGTAAAGAACCTCCATGATAAATCCTGCAGCTAGCAACCGAGCTATCTCATCCCCAATGACTTTCCTCCTATCTTCGGTGAAGCGGCGGAGTGGCTGCTTCACCGGCTTAGCTCCGGGTCTTACATTCAAAGAGTGCTCGGCCAACTCCCTCGGAACACCTTGCAAGTCCTGTGTGGACCAAGAAAAAATGTCCCAATTCTCACAGAGGAAGCTGACAAGCTCGCTTTCTATTTATCACTTAGCCCGGCACCAATTGTTACGGTGCGCTCTGGGAACATGTCATCAACGGGAACCTTCTTGGTATCTTTCGTGGCCTGGAAAGAGACAGTTCCATGCGGGTTACTCAGCGCCGGCATATACTGCTGCGCGGACTGAGCCAATGCCGCCACCTCTTGAATTTTTCTTTTTTCCTGCGTGATCACAAGTGACTCGGCTAAGTTTGATCCAGCCGACGCACACTCCATGGAACGTCGGAAGTCCCCAGCAATGGTAATCACTCCGTTTGGTGTGAGCAATTTCATCTTCAAGTAGCTGATATGACAACTTTCCATGAACTTGTTCAGCGCTGGCCTTCCGAGCAACGCATGATACGCGCTTTCTAAGTTCACCACTTCGAACTCCAGATTTTCAGTTCGGAATTATCCCTCGTGCCGAACAAGACGTCAACCCGGACCTTGCCTATGGGCTCACAAGAAATGCCGGGCACAATGCCATGGAAAGTTGTCCTCGTGGCCTAGAGCATGTTCTCCGAGATACCCAACTTGCGCATTGTGTCCGCATACATGATATTTATGCTACTGCCATTGTCGATTAGTACCTTTGAGAACCTTACGTTAATGCTAGGTCCAATGAACGTAGGATCCAGCACCAACGCATACGAACCAGGGCTCGGCATGAGCTTGGGATGATCCCTAATGCTCCAGGTGATTTCCTGATCGGACCAAGGCATGTACCTCGTCACTGCAGGCATTACTGCATTCACCTCCATATGCCTACGCTGCAAGCTTTTTCTATCAGTTTCTTCTGTGGTGAATACACAGTAGCTCTGGTAATGCTCCCTGTACTCGTTTCTCCCCTCATTTCCGGGGTGCCTCTGATCCGGCTGATGCTGATCTTCTACCTGATGCACTGCATCCCTTCTTTCATTGTTATCATACCTCGGTGGAGGGGGAGGCAACATTAGCTGTTGCGTGTTTGCTCCGGAGAGCAATTGCTGCCGGGGTAACTCCTGCCAAGGCTGATCATTCCGGGGTGCCTGAGCATTCCCCGAACCACCTTGCTCGATCTTGCGCATCCACTCGCATTGCCTCGTCGTATGACCCGCTGGGTTGTTCGGATTTGGCGTGTGAAACTTACACGGCTAGTCCAACATCGACTCGTACGTATACCTCGGATGGTCTTTCCTTTCTTGCCACTTCTTCTTTTGTTCCGGTGTCCAAGTTTTCTTCCCATCGTTCCTTGGAGTCCATTGACCTCCAGTTTTCTGGCGCTGGCTACCCCCTGCTCCGGGTTGATCTTGATTCACAGCTGCAACTTGGTGCGAACCGTACCGGTGGTCCGGTCTATCATCTCTCCTTTTTCCTCTGTAATCATTCCTCCGGGATGATCCGGATCCATCCCTCTGATAGCACTCATCGCTTGACTCGTTTGACGCGAGCCTTGGTTGGGTCGGGTCACCCAACGCATACGAATCTGCAATCCAGATCATTTCTGCCAACGTAGCTGGCATTTTCCGTTGCAACTTCATCCACAGCTCGCTTCCATATCTGCACCCCTGTGAAAACCATGCTAGGGCCTGTGATTCTATCACTCCCTCACATGAGTTTCTCACGGTACACCACCGGGTCAAGAACTCCCGGTCTGTCTCATTGGGTCTTTGCTTGCACATAGCTAGGATCTGTGGCCTATTTGGCCTTTGATACGTACTCGAAAAATTGTTGATGAACATCTCCTCGAAATATATCTAGTAGTTGATGCTTCCTGGTGGCAAATTGTTCAACCATACCCTTGCCGGGCCTTCCAACATCTGGGGTACATACCGTATAGCCCATCTCAGGTTGCCTGTGGTAATATTTACAGCCGTAGCATAGTTTATCAGCCAATCCTCTGGCTTGGTACTACCGTCATAGGTCTTGGTGCCCCTGGGCAGCTGAAAGTTCGATACTGGTGGCTCTTTCATGATCCGGGGTCCAAAACACGCTGGACCCGGTGGACCTTGACATTCAATCTGTTCCGACCTATACAGTCGATCTAGTTTCAACCTCGCATCATCCGACATCAAATCCCTACTTCCCAATCTTGACCCTATCACATGATAGTCCAGTCTTGGATATCCCGCATTTGCCATCTCCGAATCACCATCGTTGTACCAGTTTTGCTCTTGCGGCGCACCTTTCTATTGCACACCTCGGCCGACACTGTGCTCTTGCCTTGGTATGTTCCGCTGCTGTGGTTGTCTTGCTCCAGCTGAGTTTTGCTGCCCGGCATTGCCGTTGACAACGTTCCCTTGACCGGCATTGCCTTGGTCGCGGTTACCTCGGCCAGCTTCGCCTCGGCTCACACTCCGTCGATCATCATTTTTCTGCGCTTTTTTTCTTTCCCTACCCGTGTCGGGTCATACGGGACAATCTGTTTGTTCCGCCTGGCCCAGGTTACCACCTCCTCTCTCCTTGGACCGCCATGAGGGGACGATGCGGCTCCAGCGGATTTTTCCGGGATACCCACCACCGAATGGACGATCTTGGAGGCTCCATCTCTCTTCGGGTTTGCCCTGAGTAGTTCCTCGTTTTGCCTATTTGCAATCCGAACCAGCTCGTTTACCCGATCTTGCTGCCTTTGCCGGGCTTCACCCATCAGTCCCTCTAACTCAGACGTAGCTGCATCCGATGCTCTGAGGTTCTTGGCCGGGGTACTATACCTCGGCAGCCCCACGGACAAACAGTTTTCTGATTCCTCGATTCCAGCATCACCTTCTCTGTTCATCTCGCTCATGAGATTTCTCCCTTTTACTTTTACATTATCAACCTTGTTCGCCTTAGCCTACTCATGCAGCGTCATGTTCAACGACTGCTGGGCCGCGGCTATTTTCTTTGCGCCCTCTAGTATTTTCTGCCTAGTTTCTTCCAGCTCGGCCTATGCACGAGCCGGATCTACCGCTGCTACAACAGGGTTTGCCAAGCTATCCATTGCCTCTCTCAACACGTTTTCCGGCCTCTCTAGTGGAGGACCTCTACCTTTCCTTGGTGCCTTGGGTGTTACCTACGGATCTAGCGCCGGATATTTGCTCGCACCCGCACCTGACGCTGTCATCATTACCTCTGCATGGTCCGTGGAACGAGCGATACGCTCCCCGCGAGCCACAGTGAGGGGCGGTTCGCCTGCTTCGACGACGTGGCGCGGATGAATGCAAGACACGTCCACCGCAACGTAGACCTTGTGCGCGCCGAGCTTGACGAAGATGCCGTTGCGCGGGAGAGGGCGCGTGCCGAAGCAGCCTGCGTTGTCGCTGACGATACGCTCGCCGGTGGCGATGAGGTTTCCCGTCCAGATTTTGACCCCTGCTAGCGCCGCTAGCCCCACGGTGGGTGCCAACTGTCGTGGTGGTGTCACGGCAGATGCCATGTATAGGCTAAAGGTGGGGACTAATACTCGCTAGGGGAATCTAGGGAGGGATAGTGAAGTGATTCTCCACACAAGAGTTTGTATTGATTTACTTCCAAGGTTACAAGTGCTCCTAGAGCTGTATTGGCGAGAGGAGGAAGAAGGAGCTCTCGTACTCTCACCCACAGATCACACCTGAAACCCTAGCCCAAAACAGATTCGCAGAGAGATCAACCCCTTCTACAGAAGCCCTAGCCCCGCTTTTATAGGGGAGGCTCGGTTTCTGCCTAGGGCATATGTGGAGGCATATTCTTAGGAATATGCCTCCTCCCAAAGTGGTAAGCCGACCGGGGTGCTTTTTCCCCCGTGTCACACATGCTTTAGCTACGTGAGCCTCTGCGGCGCCCTCATCAGCCGACATGGGCGTCGTCACGCATGTCGGCCACGCCCCGGTGGTCCTGTCCTTGCTCGCTTCGCTCAGGCAGTGCGTACCGGGGCTCCTTTTGACCAGCGAGATTCCTTCCTTCTCCTAGAAGCTTGCTGTCACTCGGATGATGATTCATCCGGCCACACCCGTTCCTGCATATAGGTAAAACATGCACTTCCGACTTACTGCTTAAGTCGGATGAGACCTAGTTAGGCGAACTCCCCCAGGTCCGGATTACCCCGTGATTTGGCCTGCCTTGAGGTGACCCGGCCAACATCTGCTTTGGCCTTGCCGAACCTCGGCTAACTCGGCCTTTATACCCCGGCGTGACCCTACCTGGGGGTATCCCCCCAACATAGATGGAGGAGGAGAGGGTCACAGTGAGGTGACATGTAGAGGGAGAAGCAGAGGGAATGGATGGCCTTGCTCGATTTTTGTGGAAGGCCCGAGGATGAGGGAATGAGGGGCAGGGGCTCGCTGGGGGTGGCCTCTGGCCTTTATACCAATGAGGAGAGCTAGATGGTGTAAATGTCCAATTTGGACATGGGGGTGGGGTGGAGCTGGCCAGGGATTAGCCTAGAGGATGGTGGGGAGGGGTAGGAAGGGGATTGTCTTGGGCAGGGAGGCGTAGGGCAGCTGTGGTGAATAAATGAGATAAATCTTGAAAGATTGGGGTTATCTCTCTCTATCTACTACTACAAGGGTAAAATGGGCAATACTGGGGTAGAGCTACAGTGCTCACGACCAGGGGAGTTTTGGGTGTTGTGGGGGAGTGCTTGACAAGCTTTGGTGGTGATTTGATCCTAGTTTGTTCAAGTTTGCTTGGTTTGCAAAATTTTGATCACGAGAGGGCTTGTGAAGTAAGTTCCAAATTTTGCATAGGACATAGTGGGGAGATGGTACTGGTGGTTAGATGAGGTGAAAATACGTCTCTAGGAATTATTTGGGATTTTTCAAAGGAGTTTTAGTCCACTTAACACTATTTATTCAAAAAGAGCAGAAGTAGGTTCCTAGAATATCATTTGATAAATTTAAATTGGACTAGGGTGGATTTTTATTTGAGATGGTCCCAAATGTGATTACACATTTACGGAATTTTTCCCAAGATTTATTGAGATGGGGAAGTATTTTTTAGGAATTATTTCTTGTTTCTGCCATTTAAGAAAAAGGACAAAAATAAATAATAAAGAATCACAAAAATAAATATTTTTGAGATGGGAGGGTAGAGGATGATAGATGAATCTCAAAAGAGTCAAAATTTGGAGAAGTGTTTTGGCAAAAACCAAACTTTCTAGTGTGGAGGGGGTTTTTGAGATTTGGTCTATTAAAGGGATTAAATAGATTTGGAGCCAAAATAATTATGGATAATATTTGATAACTCTTGATGATCAAGGTAGATGGGTTAGACAAGGTTTAGCAAGTATTTGCAACCTTGGGAAATGGAAATCCAAGTTGATTTTGGTGGAATACCCTAGATTAGGGATCTAGGGTGGTGTTATTTTTATACCACCAAAAGCTTGTTAGATCTTGGAGCTCTAAGCTCACCTTGATGGGAGGGATAGATGGGTAGTTATTCCAAGTCATATAGATGATCATGGAAAAAGAAGTTTGGTGTTGTTACATCAGAGATGGTCTGGAAGGGATGGCAAACTTTGTTGAAAAATAAGACTGCCATACTAGATGAGTCAGGATGCCTTATAAACCATGTGGGTTTCATAAGCTCAAAGATCCACTTGGAACACGTGAAGTAGATTTTGATAGATCTATATGAGTAGAAAACCACCATGCAGAGAGTTGGTCTATAGAAGGTTGGGAGATGGTGTGGGCTTCTTTCAAAGTAGGCATGATGATTAGATTTGCAGGACAAGTTATTTTCTTGCCTACAAAACCAACAAGAACAAGTGGGTTGGAGGATGATCTAACCAAGAGAAAATTTGGGTATTGTTAGTCCTTAGGCTGGTTAACAATATGGTTCACTTGCATTTCCAAAAATGCACAGGGTTTGGGAAAGGGAGGCATTCAAAAAGGTGATGTTGATACAGTTTCCAAACTTTGTCAAATTTGGCAGTTTTGAGGATTTTGACTAGAGTATGAGAGGGAATGTTTTTGGTGGTGTTGCAAGGTACCAAGTATCATCATGGGGATGATGTTGAAGTGTAGGTTGAGTAGAAGGGATCCATTCTTGATATTGGTATTCATGTACTTGGAAGCTTCTAGAATGGAAATCTTCAGAATTGATCCGGTTAAGGGTCTTAGATGATCACCTAGTATCTAGGGATTTGGTCTTGCTTAGTTTCCTGGCTTGGGTTGGTGGTTTGGAAACCTCTTGATCCTAGTGATGATCTCCTAGTGGCTCATACTACATCCTAAGCAAACAAGTCAAGCAACAGATCAAGGCAACTCATCAGATAGCAGATCAAGGCAACCCATCTTATAACTAAGCAAACCTACTACTGGAGTTACCATCAAGCCTAGCTTGAGGTAAGGTGGATGCATTTTGAAGAGGTTGGATTTTGAATAGGATCAGAGCCCTTGGTATCTCTACCAAGAGTAGAATTTCAAAAGCTTACAAAAAGGTTTTGGAGATCCTAGAGGTAAGGGTAGTTTAAAGGTTCTGTCTTGAAAACATAAGGAGGTTATAATATCAACTTCTCCATAGTTTTGTCAATAGAAGCTACTGAAATAGTTTGGGTTACATAAGCATCTCGGCTCATGTTTTGAAATGCCAGAACGTTTGAGAATATGTAAAGTGAGCCAGGATAGTTTTGGTAAATGGATTTTGTCAACCGATGGTGAGGTAAGGAGTAGCATATGGTATACACTCACATGCACAAGTACAAGATAAAATCAGCAAACACTGCACCCAAGAACAAGAAAAAGTTTTTGTTCCCCCTGATTTTTGCATTCTGGACCACTAATCAAGGTTGCTAGAATTGAGATGTTACACAATGACTCTGGTGGATCCATGTGGTTTAGGAAAAGAACGCACATGCAACCACATCTAGTGTATCTATGTGGTTTAGTAAAAGGACACACACGCAACCACATCTAGTGGATCCATGTGGTTTATGAAAAGAACACACAAGCGGTGGCGTCTAGTGGATCCATGTGGTTTATGAAAAGAACACACATGATCCGTGTGGTTAATGAAAAGAACACACATGCAATGGCATATAGTGGATCCATGTGGTTTCTGAAAATAACACACATGTAATGGCATCTAGTGGATCTATGTAGTTTATGAAAAGGACACACAAGCAATGTCATCTAGTGGATCCATGTGGATTATTAAAAGAACACACATGCAATGGCATCTGGTGGATCCATGTGGTTTATGAAAAGAACACACATGCAATGAAATTTAGTGGATCCATGTGTTTTATGAAAAGGATAACACATGCAATGACTCTGGTGGTTTAGGGAAAAAACACATGCAATGACTCTCGTGGATCCATGTGGTTTAGCAAAACAAGACACATGCAATGACTCTGGTGGTGGTTTAGGAAAAGAACACACATGCGATGACTCTGGTGGATCAATGTGGTTTAGGAAAGGAACACACATGAAATGACTCTGTTGGTTGTTTAGGAAAAGAACACACATGCAATGACTCTGGTGGATCCATCTGATTTATGAGAAGAAGACACATGCAATGACTCTAGTGGATCCATGTGGTTTATGAAAAGAACACACATGAAATGACTATGGTGGATCCGTGTGGTCTATGAAACGAACACACATGCAATGACATCTAGTGGATCTGTGTGGTTTTTGCAAAAGAACACACATGCAATGACATCTAGTGGATCCATGTGGTCTAGGAAAATAACCCATACAATGACATCTTGTGGATCCATGTGTGTCAAACCTAGGTCATAGAGACCAAAAATAGATAGGAAGAAGCTTAAACATTTGCATCACAAAATCAACTGGAGTATGTGTTTTCATGTGGACCCTTGTGGTTTATGAAAAGAACACATATCCGCTGACATCTAGTGGATCCATGTGGTTTATGAAAAGAACACACATGCAACGACATCTAGTGGATCCATGTGGTTTATGAAAAGAACACACATGCAACCACATCTAGTGGATCCAGGTGGTTTATGAAAACGAACAAACATGCAATGAATATGGTGGATCCATGTGATTTAGTAAAAGAACACACATGCAACCACATCTAGTGGATCCATGTGGTTTAGTAAAAGGACACATATGCAACCACATCTAGTGGATCCATGTGGTTTATGAAAATAACACACAAGCAATGTCATCTAGTGGATCCATGTGGTTTATAAAAAGAACACACATGCTACCACATCTAGTGGATCCATGTGGTATATGAAAAGAACACACATGCAATGACATCTAGTGGATCCATGTGGTTTTTGAAAAGAACACACATGTAGTGGCATCTAGTGGATCCATGTGGTTTATGAAAAGGACACACATGCAATGACATCTAGTGGATCCATGTGGTTTGTGAAAAGAACACACATGTAGTGGGATGTAGTGGATCCATGTGGTTTATGAAACATAACACACATGCAATGACTCTGGTGGTGGCTTAGAAAAGAACACGCATGCAATAACTCTGGTGGGTCAATGTGGTTTAGGAAAGGAACACACATGCAATGACTCGGGTGGATCAATGTGGTATCTGAAAATGACACACTTGCAATGTCATATAGTGGATGCATGTTGTCTAGGAAAAGAACACACATGCCATGACTTTGTTGGATCAATGTGGTCTATGAAAAGGACACACATGCAGTGCCATCTAGTGGATCCATGTGGTTTTTGTAAAGAACAGACATGCAATGGCATCTGGTGGATCCATGTGGTTTATGAAAATAACACACATGCAATGCATCTGGTGGATCCATGTGGTCTATGAAAAGAACACACATTCAATGACATCTAGTGGATCCATGTGGTTTTTGGAAAATAACACACATGGAATGACGTCTAGTGGATCCATGTGGTCTAGGAAAATAACCCATGCAATGACAACTAGTGGATCCATGTATGTCAAACCCACGTCACAAAGACCAAAACAGATAGGAAGCAGCTTAAACATTGCATGTTGCACCAGTGTGGCAAAATTGCATCACAAAATCCACTAGAGTGTGTGTTTCATGTGGATCCATGTGGTTTATGAAAAGAACACACATGCAATGACATCTTGTGGATCCATGTGGTTTATGAAAAGGACACACATGCAATGACATCTAGTGGATCCATGTGGTTTATTAAAATAACCCATGCAATGACATCTTGTGGATCCATGTGTGTCAAACCTAGGTCACAGAGACCAAAAAAAGATAGGAAGCAGCTTAAACATTGCATGTTGCACTAGTGTGGCAGGGGTTGCAGCAGAAAATCAACTCGAGTGTGTGTTTTCATGTGGATCCCTGTGGTTTATGAAAAGAACACATATCCAACTGACATCTAGTGGATCCATGTCGTTTATGAAAAGAACACACATGCAATGACATCTAGTGGATCCATGTGGTTTATGAAAAGAAAACACATGCAACCACATCTAGTTGATCCTAGCGGTTTATGAAAAAACATGCAACGACTCTGGTGGATCCATGTGATTTAGTAAAAGAACACACATGCAACCACATCTAGGGGATCCATGTGGATTAGTAAAAGAACACACATGCAACCACATCTAGTGGATCCATGTGGTTTACGAAAAGAACACGCATGCAACCACATCTAGTGTATCCATGTGGTCTATGAAAAGAACCCACATGCAATGACATCTAGTGGATCCATGTGGTTTGTGAAAAGAACACACATGTAGTAGCATCTAGTGGATCCTTGTGGTTTATGAAAAGGAAGACACATGCAATGACTCTGGTGGTGGTTTAGAAAAGGAACACACATACAATGACTCTGGTGGTGGCTTAGAAAAGAACACACATGCAATGACTCTGGTGGATCAATGTGGTTTAGGAAAGGAACACACATGCAATGACTCTAGTGGATCAATGTGGTATATGAAAAGGACACACATGCAATGTCATCTAGTGGATCCATGTGGTCTAGGAAAAGAACACACATGCAATGACTTTGGTGGATCGATGTGGTCTATGAAAAGGACACACATGCAATGTCATCTAGTGGATCCATGCAGTTTTTGAAAAGAACATACATGCAATGGCATATGGTGGAGCCATGTAGTCTATGAAAATAACACACATGCAATGACTCTAGTGGATCCATGTGGTCTATGAAAAGAACACACATGCAATGACATCTAGTGGATCCATGTGGTTTTTGGAGAATAACACACATGGAATGACGTCTAGTGGATCCATGTGGTCTAGGAAAATAACCCATGCAATGACATCTAGTGGATCCATGTGTGTCAAATCTACGTCACAAAGACCAAAAACAGATAAGAAGTAGCTTAAACATTGCATGTTGCACCAGTGTGGCAAAAGTTGCATTACAAAATCCACTAGAGTGTGTGTTTTCATGTGGATCCATGTGGCTTATGAAAAGAACACACATGCAATGACATCTGTTGGATCCATGTGGTTTATGAAAAGAACACACATGCAATGACATCTAGTGGATCCATGTGGTTTAGTAAAAGGACACACATGCAACCACATCTAGTGGATCCTTGTGGTTTATGAAAAGAACACATATCCACAGACATCTACTGGATCCATGTGGTTTGTGAAAAGAACACACATGTAATGACATCTAGTGAATCCATGTGGTTTATGGAAAGGACACGCATGCAATGTCATCTGGTGGATCCATGTGGTTTATGAAAATAACACACATGCAATGGCATCTAGTGGATCCGCGTGGTTTATGAAAAGAACACAATGCAATTACCTTCCTTGGATCCATGTGGTTTATGAAAAGGAACACACATGCAATGACTCTGGTGGTGGTTTATGAAAGGAACAGGCATGCAATGGCTCTAGTGAATCCATGTGGTTTAGGAAAAGAAGATACATTCAATGACTCTAGTGGTGGCTTAGCAAAAGAACATACAGGCAATGTCTCTGGTGGATCAATGTGGTTTAGGAAAGGAACACACATGCAATGACTCTAGTGGATCAATGTGGTCTATGAAATGGACACACATGCAATGATATCTAGTGGATCAATGTGTTTTTTTAAAGAACACACATGCAATGGAATCTGGTGGATCCACGTGGTTTATGAAAAGAACACACATGCAATGACTCTGGTGGATCCATGTGGTCTATGAAAAGAACACACAAGCAATGACATCTAGTGGATCCATGTGGTTTTGGAAAAGAACACACATGCAATGACATCTAGTGGATCCATGTGTGTCAAACCTAGGTCACAGAGATCAAAAACAGATAAGAACGCAGCTTAAACATCGCATGTTGCACCATTGTGGCACAAGTTGGATCACAAAATCCACTGGAGTGTGTGTTTTCATGTGGATCCATGTGGTTTATGAAAATAACACACATGCAATGACATCTAGTGGATCCATGTGGTTTATGAAAAGAACACACATGCAAGGACATCTAGTGGATCCATGTGGTTTATGAAAAGAACACACATGCAACCACATCTAGTGGATTCGTGTGGTTTATGAAAAAGAACACACAAGCAACCACATATAGTGGATCCATGTGGTTTAGTAAAAGGACACACATGCAACCACATCTAGTGGATCCATGTGGTTTATGAAAAGAACACACAAGCAATGGCATCTAGTGGATCCATGTGGTTTATGAAAAGAACACACATGCAACCACATCTAGTGGATCTATGTGGTCTATCGAAAGGACACGCATGTAGTGTCATCTAGTGGATTCATGTGGTTTGTGAAAAGAACACACATGTAATGGCATCTAGTGGATCCATGTGGTTTATGAAAAGGACACACATGCAACGTCATATAGTGGATCCATGTGGTTTATTAAAAGAACACACATGCAATAGCATCTGGTGGATCCATGTGGTTTATTAAAAGAAAACACATATAATTACTCTGGTGGATCCATGTGGTCTATGAAAAGAACACACATGCAACGACATCTAGTGGATCCATGTGGTTTTTGGAAAAGAGAACACATGCAATGACATCTAGTGGATCCATGTGTTCTAGGAAAATAACCCATGCAATGACATCTAGTGGATCCATGTTTGTCAAACCTAGGTCACAGAGACCAAAAACAGATAGGAAAGCAACTTAAAAATTGCATGTTGCACCAGTGTGGTAGAAGTTGCATCACAAAATCCATGTGGTTTATGAAAAGAACGCACATGCAATGACATCTGGTGGATCCATGTGGTTTATGAAAAGGAACACACATGCGATGACTCTAGTGGTGATTTAGGAAAGGAACACACATGTAATGACTCTGGTGGATCCATGTGGTTTAGGTAAAGAAGACACAATGACTCTGGTGGTGTCTTAGGAAAAGAACACACATTCAATGACCTTGGTGGATCAATGTGGTTTAGGAAAGAAACAAACATGCAATGAATCTGGTGGGTCAATGTGGTCTATGAAAAGGACACACATGCAATGTCATCTAGTGGATCCATGTGGTTTTTAAAAGAACACACATGAAATGGCATCTGGTGGATCCATGTGGTTTATGAAAAGAACACACATGCAATGACTCTGGTGGATCCATGTGGTCTATGAAAAGAGCACACATGCAATGACATCTAGTGGATCCATGTGGTTTATGAAAATAACACACATGCAACCACACCTAGTGGTTCCATGTGTTTTATGAAAAATAACACACATGCAATGACTCTGGTGGATCCATGTGATTTAGGAAAAGAACACACATGCAGCCACATCTAGTGGATCCATCTGATTTAAGAAAAGAACACGCATGCAACCACATATAGTGGATCCATGTGGTTTAGTAAAAGGACACACATGCAACCACATCTAGTGGATCCATGTAGTTTATGAAAAGAACACACAAGCAATGTCATCTAGTGGATCCATGTGGTTTATTAAAAGAACACACATGCAACCACATCTAGTGGATCCATGTGGTCTATGAAAAGAACACACATGTAATGGCATCTAGTGAATCCATGTGGTTTGTGAAAAGAACACACATGTAATGGCATCTAGTGGATCCATGTGGTTTATGAAAAGGACACACATGCAATGTCATCTAGTGGATCCATGTGGTTTATGAAAATATGACACATGCAATGGCATCTCGTGGATCCATGTGTTTTATGAAAAGAACACACATGCAATGACATCTAGTGGATCCATGTGGTTTATCAAAAGGAACACACATTCAATGACTCTGGTGGTGGTTAGGAAAGGAACACACATGCAATGACTCTTGTGGATCCATGTGGTTTAGGAAAAGGAGACACATGAAATGACTCTGGTGGTGGCTTAGGAAAAGAAAACACATGCAATGACTCTGGTGGATCAATGTGGTTTAGGAAAGGAACACACATGCAATGAATCTGTTGGATCAATGTGGTCTATGAAATGTACACACATGCAATGCTATCTAGTGGATCGATGTGGTTTTTAAAAGAACACACATGCAATGGCATCTGGTGGATCCATGTTGGTTATGAAAAGAACAGACATGCAATGACTCTGGTGGATCCATGTGGTCTATGAAAAGAACACACATGCAATGACATGTAGTGGATCCAAGTGGTTTTTGGAAAAGAACACTCATGCAATCACATCAAGTGGGTCCTTGTGGTCTAGGAAAATAACCCATGCAATGACATCTAGTGGATCCATGTGTGTCAAAACTAGGTTACAAAGACCAAAAACAGATAGGAAGCAGCTTTAACATTGCATGTTGCACCTGTGTGACAAAAGTTGCATCACAAAATTTTAACTACCTCGGTGAATTACGCTCTAAGTTGCATGCCTGGATGAGCAAAAGTGGTTAAAATAGTACAGTGGGGCCCAGGGGCCACTCACAGGTAGACCTGTCGGCCGTCCTAACCACTTCCAGAACATCAGGACAAGAACGAGCGGTGTAATCGGCAGGCGAAGGGATCAACTACATACACAAGTGAGTATGTATGCAAGCCACCATACAATAGTTTTCAGAGGCATTCCATCTAAAAGAAATAGAAATATTGCAACGCCATACGGCAAGATCCAAATGTCCTAGATAGAGATAATAGTTTAGGATAGCTCCTCATACATCAAACATCAGGGTATCGGGCGGAAGCGGAAACAAGATCCGAGTACGGATAAGAAGCAAATCAGCATAAGATGACACATAAATAAACACATCCCGCCCACAGATCTCACGGATCCCCATCCCCGGAATCTCTACACCGAGTGACCGTTGCCAACATCATCCGTCTCCTCCACCCAGTATCCATCTTGCGAGTACACCTGTTCATCTGAATCAAACAATTTATCGTGTGAGACCCTAGGGGTACTCAGCAAGTCTTTATGCCTCTAAAGGGGACATATACCTGGGGTGACGCAATTGCATCAAAAGATAATAACTAACAAGTCTATAGATACTCGCTAACCATCCGCCTAACCAATGATAGACGAATGTCCGTTAATTAGTAACAATAGTTATAACAGTATAATTAACAGATCCATCCTCCTTCTTGCTTACCAACGAGAAAGCGGACGAACAACCCATCTGTTGGTAGTTTTATTAACCATTCCATGAGTATTGCACTATGTACTAGTCAAGTACTTAGTCAAGTTAAAAGCGGTACTTTAGTTATATTTGTCTATGATCGAGAAACTGTGCTCCAAATCGTCCATAACCACGGACATAGCTTTCAGAAAGATTTACCCTGCAGGGGTGCACAAATAGCAACACACACTCGATCAACCTCGGAAAAAACCAACTCAAAACCCAACGAGGCATTCACGACAAAGCGATCACAGGATTCCGAAATATTTCAGGGGGCCACCCCAATAAGCTACCCGCAACGAAGTTGGCCGACTCCGAGACGGACCCAGGGTTTGCGAGGACGGATGTAAACGACTGGGAACCCGAAAATGTGACTGGGCTTGTCGATACCGCGAAATCGTGCTGCGATCCCTAAACAGTACAGGTGCTCCTCGCACAATCTTAAATAAAGCAGTAAACATGGCATAAGTACAGGATAGTAATAAAGCCCCAAACTACTTTGTGGCCCCAAGAAATAGAAATGAATCAAGCTCTGGCTCGGGGGGTCCACATGCCTCCCGGATGTGGATAGTGCGAACAGTCAAGGAACAAGAATCAAGTACTCGGGGTCCGACGGGACACAAGTGAGCATGAAAAACCAAATAGCAGATATTGTTCACCGGTGCCTCTTTCATTAGTTATCCCATTACTTCTCAGGTCAAGTTGTTTAGGTATCTCCTTATCCATCAGACACTCACATACCCTACACATGCTATTCTAGGACTCGCATGGCTCAAACAACTCCTGTAGTAATGGCTCATGGGATGGAGGAACAAGCTTCGGTGGGGTTTAAAAGTAAAGGCTATGCAGTACTTGGGGTTCAATTTAATGCAATCGCGACTCAATGATGCAAGAATAAGATAGAGGCAATAGGTACTATATGTATGCAAGCATATGGTAGTGCTTTCCTGGTAGCTCAGTTGTCGCGATAGATGGATCTGGGTAGAACTCCTGTGATTCTTGATAATTCCTCCTGCTAGGCGTCTATTCGAAGAAGAACCAAACAAGCAAGGGCCAACATAAATAAAGTGCACAATCATACGAATTAAAATGCGACAAGCAAACAAGCATGCCATGATGAATGATGCACAATTTACATGGCAACAATGTAGCATGGCATGGTGAGGTGTGGGGGTACAAGAATAAAGCATTTTATTATTTATGTGATCAAGTTTTATTGCCATAAACAATTCTGATTTTTAATAATCACATGATGCATACTTCAATTCAGAACAAGGAATGCATAGTTAGAACGGGCTCGTCGCGCTGATCGAGTTAGACATATTATTTATTAAATTTGGAGTTATAGATGTAAAGTTATTAATTTATTAAGAAAAGGGTATTTTATTGTAATTTTAATTATCTCGAAAATTTAAAGTGCTCAAATAATATTTTGAATGGCATATTTGAATTCCTCACATTTTTCTGATTCAAAAACATATATTATATGTATTATTCGGAATTATTAATCAAAAGTTATTAAAACAGATTTAAATTTGAGTTTAAACATTTCTGAAATTGTTTTTATTAAAACAGAGAAACGAAAAGGCTTTTTGTACCCAGCCAGAGCTAGCCCCAGCAATAGACAGGTGGGACCGATGCTGACTGGAGAAAACAGTGCGCAGGAACATTTTCTACCGCGCGCTCAGCCAGCCACAGCCGCAGACAAGCGGGACCGGCGTTCACGCGGACCCACACGCGGGCGGGCGAACAGGGCACAGACACGTGGCTCGGACGGGGACGGAGGGTTGGGGTTTTTTGGAACCTGAGGTGCTTTTCTGTAAAAACTACCGCGGAGACAGACAGGTGGGGCCGGAGGGGAGCGCGGGTTTGAGAGAGTAAAAAGGTGGGGGTGTTTGTGCAAAGTGCGCAGCTGCTACTGTTGTTCTTCTCTGCGTTAACTGACGAGAGATCCGTGATCGGCAGGGACAGAGCACGGCGCGGGGATCGAACCCGCAACTTGTGGCACGCGCGTAGCGAGGCGGAACCAGTGCGGTAGGGTGGAGGTTGCTGTTAGGAGGGGAATAGGTGGCTAGGTATGCTTCTGCGGGGCGACGGCGAGCAAACGCAAGCTCGCACAGAGGGCGTTCGTCCCGTGGTCCGGCGAGGCCAGGAAACGACGGCGAGAGAGAGGGTGTCTGGGGGGGCACAGGGGCTCACCGCGAGGTGGTCGGCGCAGTTAGATCGGGCCGGGGAGAAGCAGATCAGCGACGGCGCAGACGAACGGCGGAGCTAGGGTTTTGGCAGCGTCGTCGGCGTGCAGTGGGGTTGGGGCTTCTCCTCCTCGCCTCTGTGTACAGGGTGATGTAGGGGGCCCCGCTGGTTCTTCCTCGATGCCCCAAAGCACCACGCCCGCCGCCGTGTACAAGGTAACCGAGAGGAAGCCGGCGGTGAGGTTGCCGAGGTGTGTGAGAGAGGGGGTGGCTGGCAGGTGGTGGGGAGGAGAAGGGCGAGGCCCTGGTATATCTGGGGTCGACACCAAGCCAGAGAGGGAGTAGATAAAGTGGAGGGGAGAGAGGGATTCCATGGGGAATGGCTCGGGAGAAAAAGGTGGCTTCGACCACCTTTCCTTCCTCTCCTTCACGTGCTAGGCGAGGCTCGGCCTGGGGTGTGGCTGCACCTGGGGCCGGCCAAGAGGAGGTAGGGCTGCACGGGTGTGGGGTAGCTTGGCAGGGAGAGAGAGAGAGAGAGAGAAAGAGAGAGGCCGAGGGTGAAGGGGTAGATGGCATGGCTAGGGTTGGGCTCGGGTTAGGTTTAGACAAGGGGTTGGGGTAGATGGGGTGGTTCGGCCTGGTGGGGCCTCTTTGGCAGGGGAAGAGAGTGAGAGAGAGGACAACTAGGTGGGATGCTTGGCATGGTGAGAGCAAGGTGATGGTCAGGTTAGGGTTAGGGTAGGGAGGAGGTTAGGGTTTAGATTAAAGTGGGGTGTGGTGGTGATTAGGGTTTGAGCATGGACAAGACAAGATCAAGCATGAAGTAAGGAGGTGGGGTGAGGGTGAGATTTGATTGACACATGGTGATGGTGAAGAAAAACACAAGAGAGAGATAAGGGGTTTAGGATTTTAGGTGCACATGGCAAGGAGAGAAAAGATCAAGATGGTGAGGGTTTAGAGTAGAGCAAAAAGAATAGAGCCCACAAGAATTGATTCCCAAAGGACCATGATCCACTCAAAATCCAAGTAAAACCCAAAAGAATAGAATGATGGTGAAGGTTGCATGGCCCATGCATGGGTAATAAATGCCATGTCTATTCTTGTATAAACAATAACAAAGTATCATGGCATTATTCACATGCATTCCGAAAAATGTGGAGCTAAGTCCAAGCCAACAGAATTAAAATAGAATTAAAATGGATGTCCCATGTGGAGTAGATGGAGATGATCATATTTGAATATAATTTGGGACATGCTAGTGTGTGTGTTCCACTAGGTGCATAATATTCCCAATAATATTCCAACATGAGCAAATATTTCAATACAATCCATATGGAAGCTAGAAAGAGGAATGACAGTCATAATGCATATAAAGGTGGCTCCACATATCAATAATGTGATAACAACATGATGCTAATATGAGAGCATGTGGAATTAGAAGTGGACCCATCCCAACCCACATGAGCTAGATTTAAAATGCCAAAGGAAAAGTGTAATAGCCCATGGATGATTAGGATGGTGGAATTATAAGGTGGTGAAAAGGAAAAGGTGGTGGAGTGGAATAAAAGATATGCCCTTAACTCAACTTGGGCATCAAGCATTTATCAAGAACCAAACACAATATATCAAGAGCCAAATACAATTAATAATGCATATGAGATAAGAACCAAATTAAAAGGGTTTTATATGATGCTCAAATGCAAGGTGGCATGATGACATGAGCATGATATAATTATGATGCAACAATTATATGTAGGAAGTAGCAATTATATTACTAGACCATGTAGCATTACATATGTTAGGCAGATGGGATGCTACAACTCTCCCCCACTAAACAGGAATCTCACCCCGAGATTCTAGGAAGAAGAAGAAGACACGAAGAGGGTAGGGTACTTGGCACGGAGCTCATCCTCGCGTTCCCAAGTGGCTTCATCAACGGAATGGTGCGACCACTGCACCTTACAGAACTTGATGGACTTGTTGCGAGTCCTTCTTTCTGCGACTTCTAGAATTTTTATAGGGTGTTCTTGATAAGACAGATCTTCTTGGAGATTGATGAGTTCATGGTCCACGGTTCTGCCGGGATCCTTGAAGCACTTCTTGAGTTGAGAGATATGGAAAACATCATGGACCTTGAGTTTTTCAGGGAGCTCAAGAGCATAAGCAACTTCTCCTCTTCTTCCAGGAGTTTTGAAAGGACCGATGTATCTAGGAGCCAACTTTCCTTTGATACCAAACTGGTGCGTGCCTCTCATGGGAGTGACACGAAGGTAAACGAGATCACCAGGGACGTACTCCATGTCCGTGTGCTTTCTGTCATAGTTGCTCTTCTGGCAACTTTGAGGAACTTTCAGATTTTCAAGAATGATGTGAACCTTCTCCTCTGCTTGAGTTACAATGTCGGGGCCAAACAATGTTCTTTCACCTGCGCCCGACCAACCAATCGGAGTTCTGCATTTGCATGCATAGAGAACCTCAAATGGTGCTATCTTTAGACTTTTCTAGAAGCTATTGTTGTAAGAGAATTCAGCATAAGGAAGGCATTCTTCCCACTTCATGCCGAAAGAGATAACGCAAGCACAGAGCATATTTTCTAGAATCTGATTGATCCTTTCAAATTGTCCTTGCGACTAAGGGTGCTAAGCTGTGCTGAAGTTCAATTTTGTTCCCAAAGCATTTTGGAAACTTCCCCAGAATTTGAAAGTGAAGATGCTTCCACTGTGTGAGCTGATCTCAATAGGAACCCCATACAGAGAGACAATTCTGTTGATATAGAGCTCAGCCAACTGAATTGCAGAAATTGTTTCCATGACGGGAAAGAAGTGAGCCACTTTAGAAAGCCTGTCGATGACAACAAAGATTGCATTGTTGCCCTTCTGCGACCTTGGAAAACCAGTTATGAAGTCCATCTCTACTTTCTCCCATTTCCATTCCGGAGGCTTTAATGGCTGTAGAAGACCGGAAGGTTTTTGATGGACAGCTTTAACTCTGCGGAAGACATCACACTACGAGACATACTTGGCACAATATCGTTTCAACCCAGGCCACCAATATTGTGTTTTCAAGTCCATGTACATCTTAGTGCTGCCAGGGTGGATAGAAAGAACAGAATCATGCGCCTCCTTGAGAACTTGCTCTCGTAAACCTGGGTAGTTCAGAACAAACATCCAGTGTTCAAAGAAAAGAGTGCCTTGGTCGTCGATGTGGAAGGACTCATACTTCGGAAGCTGAATGTTGGAGATGATCTTTTTAGTGTAAGGATCACCAAGTTGAATGGAGCGAACTTTTTCTTCCAAGAGAGGGGTTGCCAGAAGGTTCAGAAGATACCCTTGATCCACAATTTCAAGGTTGAGCTTGCGGAATTCCTCACACAAGAGAGGTTGTTGTTCTTCCACCATGAGGTTGTTGACATAAGCTTTTCTGCTGAGGGCGTCGGCCATGACATTAGCTTTGCCCGGAGTGTAGTTGATGGTCAAATCGAAATCATTAATTGCTTCAATCCACCTTCTCTGACGGAGGTTGAGATCAGGTTGTGTGAAGATATACTTCAGACTCTTGTAATCAGAAAAGATCTCACAACGGTTGCCAAGCAAGTAGTGCCTCCATACTTTCAAAGCAAAGACAACTGCTGCGAGTTCGAGGTCATGTGTAGGATAGTTGAGCTCATGCGTCTTCAACTATCGAGAGGCATAAGCAACAACTTGTTTCTTGCATAAGGACCGCACCCAATCCTTGCAATGAGGCGTCATAGAATATCTGGAAAGGCTTTGATGTATCTGGAGGAACCAAGAATGGTGTGTAAGTGAGCTTCTCTTTGAGTGTTTCAAAGCTTGCTTGACATGCAGGAGACCAAAGGTATTTCTTGCCTTTCTTGAGGAGATCAGTAAGAGGCTGCGCAATCTTCGAGAAGTTCTGAATGAAGTGACGGCAGTAACTAGCCAAACCGAGGAAACTCCGGACTTCTTTGACATTTATGGGTGGAATCCAGTCAACAATTGTCTTAATAGTTTCTGGGTTGACGGCAATGCCCTTGGCAGAGATGACGTGACCAAGCTAGGTGACTTGAGGCAGCCAGAACTCACACTTGGAGAACTTTGCATACAGGCGGTTCTCACGAAGCTTGTTTAGGACACACCGAAGGTGTTCTTCATGTTCTTCCTTTGACTTAGAATAGACTAGAATTTCATCCAGATAGACCACAACGAACTTATCAAGATACTCCATGAAAACCGAGTTCATAAGCCTCGAGAAGGTGGCAGGTGCGTTGGTGAGGCCGAAAGACATGACCGTGTACTCATACAGGCCATAGCGGGTGGTGAAATCTGTTTTAGGAACATCTTCCTTGCGGATCTTGATTTGATGATATCCACTTCTCAAATCAAGCTTAGAGAATACCACAGCTCCAGCTAGCTGATCAAAGAGATCATTAATCCGCGGAAGGGGATATTTATTCTTGATGGTTTTAGCATTGAGAGCCCGATACTCAACACAAAGTCTATCAGTCTTGGCTCACTTCTTCACAAAGATGGTTAGGCTACCCCAAGAAGAAGTACTGTGCTGAATGAAACCCAACTTCTCTTGTTCATCCAGCTGACGTTTGAGTTCAGCCAACTCAGCAGGACCCATTTTATAAGGCCGCTTGGAGATAGGAGCGGTACCAGGTTCAAGCTCAATCACAAACTCGACCTCTCGGTCAGGAGGCATACCTGGCAACTCTTCAGGAAAAACATCTGGGAACTCACAGACCACCAGAACACTCTGAATTGCTTCCATAGCATCATCATTCAGAGCCGCCAAAGAGTAAAGCTGAATTGCAGGAGTCAGACTTGGAGAATAGACTATATGGCCTTCAGGAATTTTCAAAGAAACCGAGCGTTCAGCACAATCAATCACAGCTGCATTTGGTGTTAACCAATCCATGCCCAAGATAACATCAATGTCAGAATTGCCCAATTAAATGAGGGATGCCGGAAAATTTTTGTTTCCAATTTCAATTTGGTTCCCATGACTTATTTGAGAAGCCTTCATAGTTGTCCCTGGTGATTGCACCCTAAGAACCTTGGAGAATGATTGAAGCGGAAGACCTTGTTGCTGAGAGAACCTTTGAGACACAATAGAATGCGATGCACCAGTATCGAATAACACTCGTGCAGAAACTGAGTTAACAGAAAGTGTACCCAACACAACTCTAGGTGCATGCTCAGCTTGAGCGACATTGACACAGTTGGCACGAGCAACCGTAGACCCGGGCTTGGTGTTGATGTTGAGATCCCGAGGTGGAGGTGCACGAACCATAGAAGAACTTGCCGCAGGTCTTGGAGGTGGTGGAGGAAGAGCTTTGTTGTTCATTGGACAATTCCAGTGCTGATGCCCAGTGTTTCCACAAGTGTAGCAAGCACCAGGTGGACGTGGAGCAGCGTAGCCAGGGACTCCGCCAGGCGGTCCAGGGTAGTTGTGGTTGTAGCCCCTAGGAGCCGCGGTGAAGGAGTTTGGTGGCCTTGCCGCGTAGCTTGACGGTCATGGTGGAGCCGGGAGCGACGGTGGGGTGTTAGGAACCCACACGCGGCGCTTAGGAGGAGCTGTCATAGCTGAAGAGCTTGCTGCATCGCGGCTGTGTTTCTTGGACTCCTCAAACACTTACCTACTTGCTTCTTCCTGCAGAGCTATATGTTGGAGTTCCAGAAAAAACCTCGGCCTTGCATGACTGATTGCATATTTGATTGATGCATTGAGTCCTTGCCTGAACCTCTTTTGCTTCTTCTTGTCATCAGAGATCTCATCGCCACCATACCGAGAAAGGTTCATGAAGTTTCTGATATAGGTATTGACATTGTCATTGCCCTGCTTGAGGTTGAGAAACACTTCTTTCATCCTCTCCATGAAAATTTCTGACAGATATTGCTCTTTGAAAGCCGGAGTGAATTGCTCCCAAGTAGGCTGAAAACTAGAGTGGTCTGCCTTCAAGTAATTTTCCTACCAGAGAGCTGCATCTCCCTTCAGAAGGTGCGTGGCACATTTTACCCATTCTTGCTCAGGAACATCCGCAGTCATCAGCAACCTTGACATTTCACGCAGCCAATCATCAGCATCAAGTGGCTGATCGGACACCTCAAATTGGCGTGGGTTGAACTTCAGAAAACTCTTCATGTCTCCTTGCTTGGGAGGTGGAGGTAGCGGAACAAACTCAGTCCTCCTGACACTTTCTTCGAATCGCTGCTGGTTCTGCTACATTGCTCCGAAGGCATTAGCAATACTTGCCAACACAGCCCCCAGTTGAGGTGGTATGTCCTCCTCAGAACAGCGTGGTGGTGCCATCCTGTGATTGATATAAAACACAAGTCAGTACTATAATGGAGAATAATAATAATCCAAAATAGTACCAAAATGGAATTAACCAAGATTAAAGGATACAATTCACTAAGATGATATTAAAATACCAACAAAGTTCAAAGCACCTAGACGATATTAAGCATATCGCACACGACTGAACAAGGAGTGTGGTACACAAGCTAACAAAGAAAAAAATCCGCAAATTTCGGTATTAAAATACCACTATATGCGCGAAACCACTTAACGAATCAAGATTAGTAACTCTACCAATTCAATATACAAGAGCGAATGATAAAAGTAGTGGTATGGTCGCGACTCCATCCCGCACTCAAATCATTACTCCGCACATGAATAAGTAAAACACATATCCCCACACCTTCTTTTAAAGATGAACCTAAAGATTAGTAACTACAGAAATGAACACCCCAAACAAGATAACGTCGGATAACAACGAGTAAGACAGATCGCACCGGTATACAACGAATCAGATAGACCGCGTCAGTTTACAAAGGCCTGTCGGTATGGAATGTACCAACAGTTGATAACCAAAAGGCAGATAGTGATATCATTTGGATGCAACAGATAGACAAGGAATTCGCACACACACACACAACCTATGGTACTACGGAACCCAGAACATGTGAATCCTAGTTTGAATTTTTAGAAGAGGATTGAAAACGTTACACTTCCTTACCAGAAAAGGGTGGGTGGGTGGGTAAGAAGAAAAATGGAAGCAGTCCTACTCTCACGTTTTGTTTTCCCCTAGTATACATATCTACCAAAATATTTGCTAGACTGAGAACGACCATTTGGCTGAGACCCTGAAGGGCGGGATGGCTCTAATACCAATTGGTTTTTTCCGATGTTGATCGAGTGTGTGTTGCTATTTGTGCACCCCTGCAGGGTAAATCTTTCTGAAAGCCGTGTCCGCGGTTATGGACGACTTGGAGCACAATTTCTCGATCATAGACAAATATAACTAAAGTACCGCTTTTAATTTGACTAAGTACCTGACTAGTACATAGTGCAATACTCATGGAATGGTTAATAAAACTACCAACGGATGGGTTGTTCGTCTGCTTTCTCGTTGGTAAGCGAGAAGGAGGATGGATCTGTTAATAATACTGTTATAACCGTTGTTACTAATTAACGGACATCCGTCTATCATTGGTTAGGCGGATGGTTAGAGAGTATCTATAGACTTGTTAGTTATTATCTTTTGCTGCAATTGCGTCACCCCAGGTATATGTCCCCTTTAGAGGCATAAAGACTTGCTGAGTACCCCTAGGGTCTCACATGATAAATTGTTTGATTCAGATGAACAGGTGTACTCGCAAGATGGATACTGGGTGGAGGAGACGGATGATGTTGGCAACGATCACTCGGTGTAGAGATTCAGGGGATGGGGATCCGTGAGATCTATGGGCGAGATGTGTTTATTTATGTGGCATCTTATGCTGATTTGCTTCTTATCCGTACTCGGATCTTGTTTCCGCTTCCGCCTGATACCCTGATGTTTGATGTATGAGGAGCTATCCTAAACTATTATCTCTATCTAGGACATTTGGATCTTGCCGTATGGCGTTGCAATATTTCTATTTCTTTTAGATGGAATGGCTCTGAAAACTATTGTATGGTGGCTTGCATACATACTCACTTGTGTATGCAGTTGATCCCTTCGCCTGCCGATTACGCCGCTCGTTCTTGTCCCGATGTTCTGGAAGTGGTTAGGACGGCCGACATGTCTACCTGTGAGTGGCCCCTGGGCCCCACCGTACTATTTTAACCACTTTCGCTCATCCAGGCATGCAACTTAGAGCGTAATTCACCGAGGTAGTTACAAAAATCCACTTGAGTGTGTCTTTTCATGTGGATCCATGTGGTTTACGAAAATAACACACGTGCAATGACATCTAGTGGATCCATGTGGTTTATGAAAAGAACACACATAAAAAGGACATATAGTGGATCCATGTGGTTTATGAAAAGAACACACCTGCAACCACATCTAGTGGATCCATGTGGTTTATGATAAAGAACACACATGCAATGACTCTAGTGGATCCATGTGGTTTATGAAAAGAACACACATGCAATGTCATCTAGTGGATCCATGTGGTTTATGAAAAGAACACACATGCAATTTCATCTAGTGGATCCATGTGGTTTATGAAAATAACACATATGCAATGGCATCTGGTTGATGCATGTGGTTTATGAAAATAACACACAAGCAATGACATCTGGTGGTGGTTTAGGAAAGGAACACACATACAATGACTCTGGTGGATCCATGTGGTTTAGGAAAAGAAGACACATGCAATGGCTCTGGTGGTGTCTTAGGAAAAGAACACGCATGCAATGACCGGTGGATCAATGTGGTTTAAGAAAGGAACACACATGCAATGACTCTGGTGGATCAATGTGGTCTATGAAATGGACACACATGCAATGCTATCTAGTGGATCGATTTTGTTTTTAAAAGAACACACATGAAATGGCAACTGGTGGATCCATATGGTTTATGAAAAGAACACACATGCAATGACTCTGGTGGATCCATTTGGTCTATGAAAAGAATACACATGCAATGACATCTGATTCCTTTGATTCGGACTACAGATGTAGTATACCTCTTTTTCCCTAGTAGACCTACGTTATCGAATCCACAGGAAGCGAATGCGTAGTGAAGTTACTTTAATGGAATTCAGGAGTTTTAGAACTCCTTTTGTGTTTTTACTGGACCAGTAGCTTGCGTCTTTTTGTTGTTGTCGATGATGGAGAGAGAGGGCCTAGGGCTTTCGGTTTCACCTGTAGGTGTGCAAAACATCTGATGGAAATAAAAGATAGAAATAAAGTATGCGTGTACTTGTTAGAGCAGATAAGTTATATGTGGGCAGTGCATCCATAATTGCTATTGCCTCCACAAACGCTTATAGCAATAACCTACTAGTCTCGTCCATAGAAGAAAGAGAACTAATGATATGCATAGTGATGTCACCGTTAATCCCAAGCAAATCCCTCACATACAGCTGTACTACCCCTTCTATCACTAGGGTTCCCAACCTAAAGATCAATCATCACTCATACTCCTTATACCTGGCTCAACCCTCGGGGTATTGCGTACCTGACAAGTCCTTAGATTGAGGCAAGAGAGGATACAATAATCATCATGTCATACAAACTAATATACGATCCCATCTATGATCAATCACATGCACAACTGCGACATGGCTAGACCGAAGCCCTGAGCCCAAGGAGAATTACTCACATACAGAGATGATATCAACAGTCGCAAACATTGTAATGAAAATCATAAGAGTGATAGCAGTAGTCTTACAATGTCGCCAATCAGCGAAGAGATCTACTATTACAAGTAGTGGATTATGGCTATGGATATGGAAATGGATGTGGAGATCTAGAGGCGGCTTTCTGGCAAGGTATGGCTTCTTCGGGGTCTGGGAAGCACGAGCGAGATGTTTTCCCGTCGCCTGAGGCTTCTTGATATAGGGGTCCCTTCACGAAAGTTGTTCTGTTTGACCTAACGGTGGCGGATGCAACTATACGACCGGAGCTATACAGTCGGAATTTTTGCTCCGACCGTATAGTTGGTCGTTACAGCGTCTACCTTCGTTGGACTGCTCCTAGTGTCTTCTGCTTGAAGGAAATATCGTATCTTCTACTTTAATGTAGTGATTCCCTCCTTTAGATGACATTATCTATGCAAGAAAAATACAAGAATAAAGGATTGCATACCCCTCTGAATATTAGCATTAGTGGCAGGGTTTAAAGAGATATTTCATCAAAAATATGATTAATATCCAGTTTAAATGTGGACGTAGATGGCTATATATCAGAGCCATCAACATCTAGTGGATTCATGTGGTTTTCGGAAAATAACACACATGCAATGACATCTAGTGGATCCATGTGGTCTAGGAAAATAAACCATGGAATGACATCTAGTGGATCCATGTGTGTCAAAACTAGGTCACAAAGACCAAGAACACATAGGAAGCAGCTTAAACATTGCATGTTGGACCAGTGTGGCAAAATTTGCATCACAAAATCCGTTGGAGTGTGAGTTTTCATGTGGATCCATGTGGTTTCCGAAAATAACACATGTGTAATGACATCTAGTGGATCCATGTGGTTTATGAAAAGAACAAACATGGAAGGACATCTAGTGGATCCATGTGGTTTGTGGAAAGAACAGACATGCAACCACATCTACTGGATCCATGTGGTTATGATAAAGAACACACATTCAATGACTCTGGTGGATCCCATATGATCTAGGAAAATAACACATGCAACCACATATAGTGGATCATGTGGTTTAGTAAAAGGACACACATCCAACCACCTCTACTGGATCCATGTGGTTTATGAAAATAACACACATGCAATGGTATCTGGTGGATCCATGTGGTTTATGAAAAGAACACACATGCAATGACATCTAGTGGATCCATGTGGTTTATGAAAAGGAACCCACATGCAATGACTATGGTGGATCCATGTGGTTTAGTAAAAGAAGACACATGTAATGACTCTGGTGGTGGCTTAGGAAGAGAACACACATGCAATGACTGGTGGATCAATGTGGTTTAGGAAAGGAAGACACATGCAATGACTCTGATGGATGAATGTGTTCTATGAAATGGACACACATGCAATGCTATCTAGTGGATCGATGTGGTTTTTAAAAGAACACACATGCAATGTCATCTAGTGGATCCATGTGGTTTATGAAAAGAACACACATGCAATGACTCTGGTGGATCCATGTGGTCTATGAAAAGAATACACATGCAATGACATCTAGTGGATCCAAGTGGTTTCTGGAAAAGAACTCACATGCAATGACATGTAGTGGTTCCATGTGGTCTAGGAAAATAACCCATGCAATGACTCTATTGGATCCATGTGTGTCAATCCTAGGTCACAAAGACCAAAAACAGATCGGAAGCAGCTTATACATTGCATGTTGCACCAGTGTGGCAAAAGTTACATCACCAAATCCACTGGAGTGTGTGTTTTCATGTGGATCCATGTGGTTTACGAAAAGAACACACATGCAATGACATCTAGTGGATCCATGTGGTTTATGAAAAGAACACACATGCAAGCACATCTAGTGGATCCATGTGGTTTATGAAAAGAACACACATGCCACCACATCTAGTGGATCCATGTGGTTTTTGATAAAGAACACACATGCAATGACTCATGTGGATCCATGTGATTTAGGAAAAGAACACACATGCAACCACATATAGTGGATCCATGTGGTTTAGTAAAATGCCACACATGCAACCACATCTAGTGGATCCATGTGGTTGATGAAAAGAACACACAAGCAATGGCATCTAGTGGATCCATGTGGTTTATGAAAAGGAATACACATGCAATGACTCTAGTGGTGGTTTAGGAAAGGAACACACATGCAATGACTCTGGTGGATCCATGTGGTTGAGGAAAAGAAGACACATGCAATGGCTCTGATGGTGTCTTAGGAAAAGAACACTCATTCAATGACCTTGGTGGATCAATGTGGTTTAGGAAAGAAACACACATGCAATGAATCTGGTGGGTCAATGTGCTCTATGAAAAGGACACACATGCAATGTCATCTAGTGGATCCATGTGGTTTTTAAAAGAACACACATGAAATGGCATCTGGTGGATCCATGTGTTTTATGAAAAGAACACACATGCAATGACTCTAGTGGATCCATGTGGTCTATGAAAAGAACACACATGCAATGACATCTAGTGGATCCATGTGGTTTATGAAAATAACACACATGCAACCACATCTAGTGGTTCCATGCGTTTTATGAAAAATAACACACATGCAATGACTCTGGTGGATCCATATGATTTAGGAAAAGAACACACATGCAACCACATCTAGTGGATCCATCTGATTTAAGAAAAGAACACACATGCAACCACATATAGTGGATCCATGTGGTTTAGTAAAAGGACACACATACAACCACATATAGTGCATCCATGTAGTTTATGAAAAGAACACAAAAGCAATGTCATCTAGTGGATCCATGTGGTTTATTAAGAGAACACACATGCAACCACATCTAGTGGATCCATGTGGTGTATGAAAAGAACACACATGTAATGGCATCTAGTGAATCCATGTGGTTTGTGAAAAGCACACACATGTAATGGCATCTAGTGGATCCATGTGGTTTATGAAAAGGACACACATGCAATGTCATCTAGTGGATCCATGTATTTTATGAGAATAAGATACATGCAATGGCATCTGGTGGATCCATGTGGTTTACAAAAAGAACACACATGCAATGATATCTAGTGGATCCATGTGTTTTATGAAAAGAAAACACATGCAATGACATCTAGTGGATCCATGTGGTTTATGAAAAGGAACACACATTCAATGACTCTGGTGGTGGTTAGGAAAGGAACACAGATGCAATGACTCTTGTGGATCCATGTGGTTTAGGAAAAGGAGACACATGCAATGACTCTGGTGGTGGCTTAGGAAAAGAAAACACATGCAATGACTCTGTTGGATCAATGTGGTTTAGGAAACGATCACGCATGCAATGAATCTGGTGGATGAATGTGGTCTATGAAATGTACACACATGCAATGCTATCTAGTGGATCGATGTGGTTTTTAAAAGAACACACATGCAATGGCATCTGGTGGATCCATGTTGGTTATGAAAAGAACACACATGCAAGGACTCTGGTGGATCCATGTGGTCTATGAAAAGAACACACATGCAATGACATGTAGTGGATCCAAGTGGTTTTTGGAAAAGAATACTCATGCAATGACATCAAGTGGATCCTTGTGGTCTAGGAAAATAACGAATGCAATAACATCTAGTGGATCCATGTGTGTCAAACCTAGGTCACAAAGCCAAAAACAGATAGGAAGCAGCTTTAACAATCCATGTTGCACCTGTGTGACAAACGTTGCATCACAAAATCCACTGGAGTGTGTGTTTTCATGTGGATCCATGTGGTTTACGAAAATAACACACGTGCAATGACATCTAGTGGATCCATGTGGTTTATGAAAAGAACACACATGCAAGGACAAATAGTGGATCCATGTGGTTTATGAAAAGAACAAAAATGCAACCACATCTAGTGGATCCATGTGGTTTATGATAAAGAACACACATACAATGACTCTAGTGGTGCTTTAGGAAAGGAACACACATGCAATGAATCTGGTGGATCCATGTGGTTTAGGAAAATAAGACACATGTAATGACTCGGGTGTTGGCTTTGGAAAAGAACACACATACAATGACTCTGGTGGATCAATGTGGTTTAGGAAAGAAACACACATCCAATGACTCTAGTGGACCAATGTGGTCTATGAAAAGGACACACATGCAATTTCATCTAGTGGATCCATGTGGTTTTAAAAGAACACACATGCAATGGCATCTGGTGGATCCATGTGGTTTATGAAACGAACACAGATGCAATGACTCTGATGGATCCATGTGGTGTATGAAAAGAAAACACATGCAATGACATCTAGTGGATCCATGTGGTTTATGAAAATAACACACATGCAACCACATCTAGTGGTTCCATGTGTTTTCTGTAGAAGAACACACATACAATGACTCTGGTGGATCCATGTGATTTAGGAAAAGAACACACATGCAACCACATCTAGTGGATCCATGTGGTTTAGTAAAATGACACACATGTGACCACCTCTACTGGATCCATGTGGTTTATGAAAAGAACACACAAGCAATTTCATCTAGTGGATCCATGTAGTTTACAAAAAGAACACACATGCAACCACATCTAGTGGATCCATGTGGTCTATGAAAAGAGCACACATGCAATGACATCAAGTTTATCCATGTGGTTTGTGAAAAGAACACACATGTAATGTCATCTAGTGGATCCATGTCGATTATGAAAAGGACATACATGCAATGTCATCTAGTAGATCCATGTGGTTTATGAAAATAACACACATGCAATGGTATCTAGTGGATCCATG
>OU342740.1:180657356-180792058 GCA_910589775.1 Avena eriantha | reverse complement strand
ATTTTCGGCATATTTTCAAGGATTTTTCCTGATAGTTGATTTTCTGCACAAAAAGTAGACAACAGGGCAATTCTGCTGAAACCAACGTCAGTCCGTGTTAGTTGCATCTAAATCACACAAGTTTAGAGAAGAAGAATAGCAAAAGTGTTCGGGAATAGATACGTTTTGGACGTATCAACTCCCCCCAAGCTTAGCTTATTGCTTGTCATCAAGCAATTCAGTTGAAAACTGAGTGCGATAAAAGAACTTTCAGAAACACATTTGCTTCATAAGATGTATATATTCTCAGCATGTGATCAACTACTTAGACAATTCATAATAAAGAGTATGCAACTAAGTTCACTTAATAGGCAATGCAAGCTATGAAGAGATTCCAACTTAAAAATAATAAGTAGCAAGAAACATACATAAGCAACATTACAATGCTCATAACAATGTATGATATAGTGGTATCTCGCTTGCCTTTGATTGTGAATGCGAAGGCACCTCTAGAGTTCAAGTGAAGACTAGAAGTAAAGATGTCAAAGATACAAGCATCAAAGTCATAACACAATTAGTTCAAGTTTTGAGACAAGCACATTATACTAAGAATGACAACTATGCTCTCAAGAAGGTGCTCAAAGAATGTGTGGAGACTCAACAAGGAAATGAAAAAGGTTTTGAAAAGTTTGAAAGGCTCCAAATGCTGAAAGTACGGTACTCGTTAGCTTTGAGCTCTCATTGCCCCTATCATAAGCATCTTTAAATGGTTAAGGTAGTGACACAACTAAGAGGATATGCTTGACAAGTTATAAATCGAAGTCTCATGCCCCTTACCTACGAAGACGGATCCTTATGCTACTCAACTTACGTCACAAGTAAACTCTTGTCATTGTAAGTATATACGTATCATAGAGAACCGCCAACGGGGTACCCCTTGCACATGATACATGAGCTATCCCATAATCAAAATGACAAGGCAAGAAGACAATGAGCATCTCAGTGATCTTTTATTTACTATGTGCATAGATTATTATTGAGGATGCTTCATAGAATGCTCATTATGGTGCTGCAAGTTTCCACCATGATTAGGCATGGCTTAGGCTAGCGGCCCAAGCGTTTCTCTAACATACATACAAACTCCATGATCTTACAAGTTCCTTTTATTTCACACGGCCGGGATCCATAAGAAAATAACATGATATCAACGAGGTACTAAGTACCAATGCAATGTTGAAAGCGTTCCCCATGATACATGGTTCTGCTAACTTCAACTTATAAAGCGTAAGAATATACGCAACAAAGAAGGACACAATGGTTCAGGTTTATTAAGTGCAAGAAATAAAGTGTGCCATCAAGTTCGTGAGAGCTTTACTAACTAAATTTCTCATAACAAGCAAACATTTTATTTGGAAGAAAACAAGGCATATTGAATATGCACGGAAATAGCAAATGATGCTAATAGGTAGGTATGGTTGGTGGACACTTTGGAATATTTGGTTTTAGGGAGTTGGAAACACGAGTAAAATACTCAGTGAAAGTCAAGGCTAGCAATAGTAAGGGAGCGACAAACAAGAGAGCAAGCTATCATAATCATGCTTGCAACAAAACAGGACTAACCATGGCATGAAAGTGATTCAAGACCCTCAAGGCAAAATAATTCATCGAGGCTTAACTGGTTATTTTAGTCATATGCATGCGTGAGCATGGGCCAAGTCAATTCAAATGAAACATTCAAAGGAGGATACCACAGTGTCATACCAAGTTATGAATAAAGTAATGCAAGCAAACATTTATAAGACATGCTACAAACTATTAGAAAGCTGGAACTAATCATACGAAATCAAGAACTACTAAGCATCCAAAGATAACATACACCCTACACGAACAGACTAAGCACGCCCACAATGATGAGTATATGTACAAAAATGAAAACAAATAGAGTTCGTTACCAGCCTCTTACCACACCTCAAGTTGTCATTAATCCTCATTATTGCTCTTCACTTGTGTGGCTTGGATAATAATATAAAAACTAAACTCCACTGAGGACTGCTGAACCCTGCAACAAACTCACAAAGCCAAAGAAGAACATCAAATATTTATGGTGTTTTCGACTTTTAAAGCAAGAACCAAAAAGGAAAAGCAAAGAAAACTCTTTTGGGTATTCGAATCTAATCAAAACAAAGCAAAAAGAAGAGCAAACCAAGGCAAAAAGAAGAAGAATCAAACCAAAGAGAAACAACAGAAATATTTTTGGTCTTTTTGTGTTTAAAAAAACAAAAGCAAAGAAAGAACGAAAGCTAAAAGAGAACGAAACATGAATATACAAAGTATCGACGCAACATGATAAGGAGATCAGTGCAATGCCGACGTACCTCCCCCCAAGCTTAGGCTTTTGGCCTAAGTGGGTATCAATCCATGTACGAATATGGGTTCCAAGCAGGCGGGTCATGATAAGAATGCTCGTAGTTGGGCCCGTGGAAGAAGAAGAAGCTCCCCAATCAAAAGCAGGCTACTAATATGAAGAACTCCCCCTCATTCGAGGGCTAGATCGAATCATCCGTGACCTCCCTTCTAGTATCCTGCTCCTGTTGGGAGAGCTCTCCCAGATACGTGTCAAGCTCCTCCTTAGTGAGGGGCCATCCTACCCTGTTATCAAGGTTAAACAAAACAGGTGCAGGCAAAAGAACAACACGCTCGGACTTGCTCTTTCTCCAACCAACTTTGAGAAAGGTTATTTCATAAGACAACTCACTCAAATTAGCCCCACGAGGAGAACAAATTTATGTTGTATCATGGAATTAAGATCAAGCCTTTCTATGGGAAACTGTAGGTCTAAATGATGAGGCACTAAACCATGCAATGCTAGTAAAGGAAGCAATGAGGCCTCCACAAATTCCACCTTTCTCACTGTTAGCGGCAAGATGGAAAGCTATCAAAGCACCCAAGTTGTAAGACCTATCTAGTTTAATCGCAACAGAGATAAATGCTAGATCATATGAAGATAACTTATTGGCAGTTTCCTACCAAGAACACACTTGGCAATAAAGTAGGCAAAGTAGCGGAATGGAGGGGAGATGAATGTTACGGATTTTTCCACTCTCCTTTGAGAAGCTGCTCCCTTGACAAATTTCTGCGTATAAATCCATGAGTCGTGCAGGTCGCTCTTTAATCCTTCCACATGATCCCCACTAAGGTACCTTAATAGCTGCACAAAAGTCATCGAGAGAAAGGTCGATGGCAATATTGTAAATTTTGTAGTGGATCATGGTGTTAGGCAAAGAGTAGCTAAATTGAAAGTAATGCACCATAGACATGGTTAGCTTCACAAATTGACAAGGTTCATCTTCCAAAAAGTGCTCCAAACCCTGCATTAGAAACCAAAGTGTGGAAAATCTTGGAGAATTCCTGCAGCTCTCATGAACTCAGAGCATGGGTAAATGGAAGGAAAAACTTCCTCCTCCCGGTGAACGTTCATGACCTCAGGCACACATAGTTCATGTTGGTTTAGTTGATGCTCATTCATCTTCTATTCTGAAATTTAAGCACCTATTAAACAAGTGATTGCAAAGTGAATATAATGAAGCATACTACTCATAGGGACTTGTAAGAGGCCTAAACATGCATTGAAATTATATCTCTATGCATCAAACAAGCTTACAAACTCTCATAACCTATCACCTACAGCAGCAAAATACTCAAGATATAATCTACTAAACAAAAATCTACTTGGACAAGGGGAGGAGTCACATACTAGGGAACAAATGCTCCAAATTTCAGCAACAAAGATGGGCTGAGCAAGGAGATCGAAAAAAATCGAGAGCAAGCACAGCAAGAACGCGATTTTGAGCAATGAACTGGAGCTTACTCAGGAGAGAGAAGAAAGTGGCAGGTGAGAGAGTTAGTGGAGGGCCAGGGGTGGCCCACACCATGGCATGGCGCCACCAAGGGCAGGCCGCACCACCAGGTGGTGAGCCCGCCTGGTGGGTCCCCCTGGTACCTTCTAGGCACTCCTCTGCCCCTTTTTTCACGTAAAAATTTAATATGAATTTTCTGGAATTTTTTGAGACACTTTATTTTGGGGCATTTTTTAGGTATAGAAGATTGATTTTCTGACAGAAAGATTTTTTTTGGAATGATGTAAGGACAAAACAAATCTAGAACTACAGAAGTTCTAAAACACTCTAACATGCAAGCAACTAACAACAAAGAAAACTAAACGAAAGCAAAAACTAAAATGGATAGAATAGAAGTAAACGGAGATAATCACGATGAAAACATTGTTTTGTTCAATGAAATCCTTTTGTTAACAAGGTTGATCAGGTCTTGTTACCAAAACAATTCCATATGAGGAAAAACTTTGTATTCCACTAATGATTATGTTATCTCAACCTTGATAGCAATGGTCCCAATCATAATAGTTTCAAAATTTTCTCTTGGTATGGGACAATATATTTCTCCAACTTGAATGCCCTCAACATGTTCAATTGAATTCAAACCATAAGTCCTTTCAATCTTCTTGGGGAAATAGACAGTATGTTCCTTGTCATTAACATTGAAGGTCACCTTTCCTTGATTACAATTAATAATAGCTCCAGCAATATTAAGAAAAGGTCTGCCAAGAATAATAGACATATTATCATCTTCAGGCATTTCAAGCACAGCAAAATCAGTTAATATCAAGCAATTAGGAGCCACTTGAACAGGTACATCCTCACATATACCAACAGGAATAGTGGTAGATTTATCAGCCATTTGCAAAGATATATCTGTTGGTATTAATTTTTATAGTGGAAGTCTCTTATAGAGAGAGAAAGGCATAACACTAACTCCAGCTCCCAAATCACACAAAGTCGTTCTAACATAACTATTCTTAATAGAACAAGGGATAGTTGGAATCCCTGGGTCTCCAAGTTTCTTAGGAACCTTACCATTAAAGGAATAATTAGCAAGCAAAGTATAAATTTCTTCATTAGGGATCTTCGTTTTATTCGAGACAATATCCTTCATATACTTTGAGTAAGGAGGCAATTTAATAGCATCAGTCAAAGGAATTTGCAGGAATAAAGGTTTCATCCACTCACAGAACTTATGATAGTGTTCATCTTCCTTTGACTTGTGTTTCTTATCGGGGAAAGGCATAGGTTTTTGGAACCAAGGCTCTCTTTCACTACCATGTTTCTTAGCAATAAAATCTTCTTTAGTGTATTTAGTATTCTTAGTGTGCTTTTCAGGTTCTTCTTCAACTTTTTCTTCATTAGGAACTTCATTTTCTTCATTACCACTTTCAGTTTCAGCATCAGAAATAGATAAACTATTAGGATTTATAGCAGGTTTAGAGGGTTCTACAATAGTTTTATGTTTCTTTTTCCTTTTCTTATGAGTAGAGCCACTATTTTCAGCTTGTTGAGAATCCTGCTCAATTCTTTTGGGATGCCCCTCAGGATATAGAGGATCTTGGGTAGCAACACCACTTCTAGTTCTAATTTCATAAGCATGTTTTTCTTTAGCAGCATTAACTAGCAAGTATTTTTGCACCTTAATGAGTTGATCTATTTGAGTTTGAACCATTTTAAAGTGTTTAACAATCATTTTAACATCATTAGAGGTTCTTTCCACAATATCTTTCAACTCATCAATAGCTCTAGTGTTTTCCATTAGATGATTTGCACCCTTTTATTAAAATTATCTTGCTTAACAATAAAGATATCAAATTCTTCTAAGTATTGATTAGGAGGTTTAGAGTAAGGGATATCACCTTCATCAAAGTGATGGAGAGAGTGTACCTCAATAGTGGATGAGTAGGGGATAGGCTTACATAATTCTTCAATAGGAGGTAAATTATTGACATCTGTAGCTTTAATTCCCTTCTCCTTAAGACATTTTTTAGCTACCTTCATCACTTCATCATTTATTCAATAACTCCCCTCTTCTTTGATGTTGGAATAGGCACATGAATAGTTGGTTCAGGTATGATTACTTCAGGTATAGCTGGTTCAGGAGGAGTCCAATCTTCATAGTTCTTGCTTATTTTAGCCATTAATTCCTCAGCTTCCTTGGGAGTCCTATTCCTGAAAACACAATCAGCACAACTATCTAGGTATGTCCTAGATTTTTCGGTTAGTCCATTATAAAATATATCAAGAAGCTCATTCTTAGGTAATGGAATTCCAGCCTGTGCATGAATCAAAGCACAAAACCTTGCCCATGATTCAGGCAATATCTCTTTTTCTCCCTGTTAAAATCAAAAAAGTTCCTGGAAAATAGCATGTCTAGCACTAGGAGGAAAATATATTTGCAGGAAGGTACTAATCAAGCAATCAGGGTTATCAATAGATCCAGGAGGTAAATTACTAAACCAAGTTTTAGCTTCTCCTTCCAGTGAAAAGGGGAAAATCTTAGCAACAAAGTGAGTACGCATCTTAATGTCATCAGAAAACAAGCCACTCATGGTAGAGAGTTCATTCATATGTGCTACCGCACTCTCATTCTTAGTCCCGCAAAAAGGTTCTTTCTCAACAATAGCTATGTAAGATAGATCGAGAGAGAAATCATAATCTTTATCTATAATGTTTATGGGAGAAGCAGCAAACTTAGCAATAGGAGTCAATTTGGGTCTAATAGTATGCCTCTCAAGGAGACTCTAGCAACACTCCTATCATGGGTGTTTTTACATTCTTTAATAAATCCATCGGTCATCTCAACGTAACCATCTTCAATATCATAACTCTCACTAGACTCGGGTGAACTAACAGGTGTAGTAGTGTCTTCATTAGGAGTTTCAGTATTTCTAGCTATAGTTCTAGCAATCGTAGCATCTAGGAAAGGACCTAATGAACCACTCTTATCAAGCATAGTAGAAGCAGCATCATAAGCATCAGAAGTTTCAGATTCAGTAGTAGTAGCAGTGTGTGTAGCATGTGTATGTGGTGGTGTAACGAGCTTACTCATAACAGATGGTGAATCAAGAGCAACAGAGGTGTTCAGAACCGTACCTCTTCTTGTAGTGGATGGTAAAATAGGAACCTTACCATCACGAGACTTACCCACGATGGATGGATAGCAGCGAACAATAGAGAATCCAAGTGAACTTGATAAATAAAGCTATGCTCCCCGGCAACGGCGCCAGAAAATAGTCTTGATGACCCACAAGTATATGGGGTGTATCGCAGTATTTTCGAGGGAAGTGAAACCCAATTTATTGATTCGACACAAGGGGAGCCAAAGAATATTTATAAGCCTTAACAACTGAGTTGTCAATTCAGCTGCACCTGGAAACAATCTTGCTCACAACAGTTTATCAGTAGCAACAGTTTTGTAGTAGGAATAGTAAAGTAACAGCAGTAGTAAAGTAAGGAAAGTAGTAACAGTAGCAGTAAATAGTGGGATTTGAGTGCGGTAGGCATAGGGATAAATGGACGGGCGTTGCATGGATAAGACAATTCACATAGCAATCAGAACATAGGGAAATTCCAGATAAATAAGATAAACCATCCAAGTACTAGATACTCCTAGGCATGTGTTCCATATATAGTCATACGTGCTCGCAATGAGAACTTGCACAACATCTTTTGTCCTGCCAGCCCGTTTGCAGCTGGGCCTCAAGGGTACTACTGGAAATTAAGGTGCTCCTTTTAATAGAGCATCGGAGCAAAGCATTAACACTATGTGAACACATGTGATCCTCACATCAAAGCCATTCCCTTCGGTTATCCCGATTTCTGTCACTTCGGGGCCACTGGTTCCGGACAACAATGTGTGTATACAACTTGCAGGTAAGACCATAAACAATACTATCATAATGAATCAATAACATGTTCAGATCTGAAATCATGGCACTCGGGCCCTAGTGAGAAGCATTAAGCATAACAAGTTGCAACAAAGTCATAAAGCACTAATAAAAGATACTAGGCACCAAGCCCTAACAATCTGATGCCATTACATGAACGATCTCATCCAATCCCTACCATCCCCATAGCCTACAGCGGGGGATTACTCACTCATAGATGGGGAAACATGGATGGTCGATGGAGAAGCGATGGTGATGATGATGGTGACGATCTCCTCCAATTCCCCATCCCGGCAGGGTGCCAGAACGGAGTTTCTGGTGCTGTTTCGTGGAATCTGGTGGTAGCGGTGGAGCGGAACTCTTTCTAGAAAAACGTCGAACCCCCTGAGTTTTTAGGTCAGAAGGCTTCTTATAGGAGAAGAGGGAGATAGAGGGGGTATCTAGCGCGGCCAGACCACCCCCTGGCGCGGCCTGGGCTTGCCCGCGTTGCCAGGTGGTGTGACCTGGGCCCAGCCCCCCTCCGTCTCGTATTCTAGCTCCTGGATTCTTCCGGTGAAATAGGATTTTCGGCATATTTTCTGGATTTTTCCTGATAGTTGATTTTCTCCACAAAAGTATACACCAGGGCAATTCTGCTAAAAACTGCGTCAGTCCGTGTTAGTTGCATCCAAATCACACAAGTTTAGAGGAGAAACAATAGCAAAAGTGTTCGAGAAAGTAGATACGTTTTGGACGTATCAGTCACCAAATAGTTGTGGCAAACACATAATGCAGAAACCCATGTCCATATACATAATGGAAATAGCTCATGGTGTCCATTCATGAACATGAACACCTACACATGTCCAGATAGATAAGGAGTTGCCCTAGGATTCTTCTTGCACCCTATAACAGGAATCAGACTTGGGCATTGCTCCCTGAACCCTAAATATTACAAAATAGTGGAGCACGAACTGATATTCGTGCCCCCTCAATGGGAATCAGACTTGGGCATTGCTCTGATATGCCTTCAGACAATCCCTTAGCTACTCGTTCTATTTCCGAACACCCTCGAGTACCTCGGTGACTTCGTCCTGCAAGAGTGTGCACCTTATCTTGAGATTCTTCTTCTCCTCCATGAGCTCGTTGACTATCTTGTTGGCCTGTTCTTGCTTGTTCAAGTTACGGTCGAGCACTTTCTGCAGCCTCATGATGTCACGTGCAAAATCTAGCGAGATATCCTTCTGCACAGATAAATGCTTGAGTAGGCTCTCATTAGCTTGGGTGAGGGAGCGTGCAAGCTCTTGTTGGTTGTCAATCTTGGCACCGATCGCGACCACCTTGTCACGGTACTTAGCATTCAATCAATGCATCGTTCATGTTATTTGAAATAGAAATTCTATAATTACACTCTAGGTTCCTGGTGAATACTAATACAAATCACAAAATCCCCATTGAATCTATGGACACCAGTATTAAAAATGGACCTAGAGATCTAGTCATAATTATGATAAACTAATCCTAATCAAAATTCCCCATTGAATCTATGAACATCGGTATTAAGGAAATACCAAGAGATCCAGTTATAATCATGAAACTAATACAACTCGGAAAAAACCAATGCGGGGTGGACACGATCTAAGAAATCCACATTATAACTCAGAGAAATAACAATGTGGAGATTTGCTACCTCACTGAGATGTGGAACAGGACCAAACGTGTCCTGCAATGCTACCATCGTGGTGGATTCTGGTTCCACGGCCGGCCTGTAATACGTAGAAGACGAAGAGCAAGAAGAAGAGGAAAGTCAAGAAGAAGCAGAATAAGATCATGATGGAGAAGAAGATGGAGAAGAAGTATAACAAGAAAACCTTACCAGGAGGAGCCCTCGCCTGCTAGAACATTCGGCGCCATTGTCAGGAGAGATTGGGCCTCAGTGAGAGGGGGCTTGAGGGGCTGGTAGAGCAAGATTTGCCTGGAGGCAAGCTCTCTCCTTTTTCTCCGTGAGGATGGTCGACTAGCCTCTCCTTAGGGGAGCTATGGCTTGCAGGGGGAGGAAGGTGGAGGAAGAAGGGAGTGATTACTGTGGGAGAACATTCAAAGAGTACAGGTTGTGTTCTAGTAGTACTACTACTATTATACAAGACCATCGTCTATGGTCTACCTTCTCAAAAAAGCCAAGGATAGAGAATCAATGGGACTTGTTTTTATTGCGATGGACAGTTCAATGGTCTTCGGTGCCGCCTAAAATCCTGTATATAATAAAAGGAGTGCGATATTACCATTAAAAATGAGTGGGGCCGGGTGGTAATCACGGGCATCGGCGTGCACGTCCCGCGTGTGTGTGTCACGTGTTGACGGGGCAATGACGCATGCAACTGCTGCACGATCGCGTCGGCACATCAAACTGAAGGAAATATACCCTGAGAGGCAATACTAAAGTTGTTATTATGTATTCCTTCTATATGATAGATGTTTATTTTGCATTCTATAATTGTATTGATAGGAAACATCAATACATGTGTGTTTAATAAACAAAAAGTTTCCTAGTTATGCCTCTCTTATAGACTAGCTCGTTGATTAACAAGATGATCAAAGTTTCCTGATCATGGACATTGGATGTTGTTAATAACGAGGTCACAACATTTTTGAAATGAGGTGATGAGAATTCATCCCAAATATACCATTACAATCAAAGTCATTTTGTTTATATTGCTATAACATCATACAAAGTAATCTTAGTCCTTAGACCATGAGATCATGTTAATTGCTAACACCGGAAGAGTATCTTGATAACATCAAACGTCACACCGTAACAGGGTGACTATAAAGGTGGGTTCAGTGCTACGAAGGTGTCATGTTGAGGCTCATGGATCAAGAGTGGAATTTGTCAATCTCGATGACGGATAGACATACTCTGGGCCCTCTCGGTGATATCACATTAAGATAGCTTGCAAGCAAGTATGTGATCACTAGAATGTTATATCACGGGAATGAGAAAAGAGTGCATGTTGGTAACGAGATCAAACAAGGTATTTGGATGCCGATGATCGAATCTCGCACATGTATTATATCATGAGTCAAAGGGATTAAGTTACTAGCGTTAAAGGTTCTCACGATCACCAAAGTCATCGTTGAATGTGCAGGAGTCAGTATGGATCTCTAGGTCCCGCTTCTGATTATTGATCTGAGAGGAGTCTCAATCATGTCTGCATTATTTGTGAACCATAGGGTGAGACACTTAAGGGTTTCCGGACACCATTTTGGAGAACATATGTTTTAGATGAAAGAATTGCAAAGTGCAAGAATTGTTTCGATAGAAACCGGAATTGTTTCGGGTGAAATTGCAGAAAGTGGTTCTACATGTGATATTGAAATGTTGCAAGGGGTTTTATGTGAATGTTAGTTAATTAAAGTAATTAACAAAATTCTGAATAAAATAAATAAAAGAGTTTTATTAATTGAGAGTTGCATTAAATTTGGTGGAAATTTAATGCATGTGAGTTGAATTTTGGGTGGAGTCAAAATTAATGTGAGTGGGGCTTCCACCACAAGAATGAGGAAGAGGTGGGGGCACGCCCCTTGCCTACCAGCCATGGGAGGGGAGGATCCCCCTCTCCTATAAAAGGCCCTCTCCTCCCTCACAAAACACACCTCCTCGTGAAGGATTTCTCTCCCCCTCTAGATATTCCCCCATGGTCTCGGATTAGCGAGATACATGTTCCCGATGGCCTTGCGTCTGGAAGGAGATGCTGCTTCTGCTGATTCGCTAGACCGAGGAGTTGGAGGTTGTCCGGTGGCTTGAACATGTGTGTGAGGATGGATGCACTACTGATTTGCGGCGCTAGGACTTCCACACGATATTGAGATCGGCAAGCGTACGACTACATCATCCACGAGTTCCAACTCGTTAACAAAACTCTGTTGTCTTCGAGGGTAAGTTCTCTATGATTGTATATCCACCCGTTGCTTATATCTAGTAGATAGATCTTGGCGTATAGTTCTCCTCGTAGGAATTTTTTGTTTTCTATGCTGTGAACCCAATAGTGGTATTAGATCCTGATCTATGCGTAGGTGCTTTGCACGAGTAGTATACATATGTTTATATGTGGGCGATGATGATCATGTTATTGCTTCTTTCATGTATTTTGGATATTGGTGGAATAGTGGGATGAAGTGGCCCGGACCAACCTTACATGTCATCGTACATGAGACCGGTTCCACGACTGACATGCAACTAGTTTTGCATAAGTGGCTGGCGGGTGTCTGTCTCTCCTACTATAGTCAATATCTGATTTACAACGAGTTGCTAATAACTTGGTTATCCTCGTTCTGGTTCCATGTTCGTAGGTAAGAACGGTTCTATCTTCGAAAGCCCTAAGCCGCGTAAAACTTGCAATGGATAAATTAGAGGCGTCTAGTTTAGATCATTGCTGGGCTAGTGTCTTGATATGGTACTGTTGTAAGTAGATGTACGATAGATACTCTTACAACACACTTAACGTGTAAGTTCCATAGTCCTTGGCCTTACACACAAAGGAATGATAAAGGTCATACCACGATGCATATGATAGAGATCAAATGCATGGACTATATCATCCCAGTTTACACATTAGATGTTTGCATCTTATATTGCTAGTTTGGCACTTTTGGTAGCATTGTAAGATGATCCCTCATTTAGATATCAAGATAAAATGTGTTCTTCCTTAAGTATGCACCGTTCTATGGATCGTGTTTCGAGACATCACGTGATGATCGGGTGTATTCGACTCTACGCTTTCATACAACGGGTGTAAGACAGATTTACACACGCGAATACTAAGGTTCTTACTTGGCAAGCCTAGCATGTACAGACATGGCCTCGGAACACGGACCAAAAGGTTAAGTATGCGTCATATAGTTGATATGATGCCCATATAGATGCTCGCCTTTGAAGCTACACCGACTCACATGATGATCGGACTTGGTGTAGTGGATTTGGTTCATGTAATCACCAAAAAGACACGAGGGATGTTTTTTTAGTGGGAGTTCATTAGTAATTTGGATTAGTTGAACTCAATCTATCATAAACTTAGTCTAAATAAACTTTACAAATTCTGTTGTGGATGGCACCACCTGCTTTTAATTTCAATGTGTTCATGGAGAAAGAGAAACTTGTTGTGAATGGTAGCAACCTCACCAACTGGGCTATGAATTTGAGGATTCTCCTCACTGCTGCACAAAAGAAATATGTACTAGAGGTTCCACTAGGTCCCCCACTAGCTCCTGATGCCCCTGACGAGGAAAAGAATGTCTATTTAACTCGTCAGGAGGACCACAACTTATGTCATTGTGGCATACTATATGGGCTAGAGCCAGAACTTCGAAAGCGTTTCGAAAATGGCAATGCCTTTGATACCATGGGACAATTGAAAATGATTTTCGATACCCATGCTGCCGTAGAGAGTTATAATGCTTCTAAAAAGTTCTTTAGCTGCATGATGGAGGAGAACAGCTCTATTAGTGAGCATGCACTCAAAATGTCTGGGCATGCCGATAAGCTTGTGTCCTTGGGAATAACGATTCCCATTGACTTAGGCATACATCGTGTTCTCCAATCTCTGCCACCTAGCTACAAGAGCTTCATGATGAACTATAACATGCAGGGCATGAAAAAGTCTCTTCTCGAGCTTCTGCCAATGCTTAAGACTGCATAAGTGGAGATTAGGAAAGAACATCAAGTGTTGATGATCAATAAGACCACCAGTTTCAAGAAGGACAAGAAAGGCAAGCAGAAGGGAAAGAAGGGCGGAAAATCTATGGCCGCACCTGAAAAGAAATCCCGAGCTGGCCCCAAGTCTGATACCGAGGGCTACTATTTCAAGGGGACTGGCCATTGGAAGCGCAATTGCCCCAAGTATTTGGCGGACAAGAAGGCCGGCAAGGCAAAGAAAGGTATATGTGATATACATGTTATTAATGTGTACTTGGCTAGTACTCACAGTAGCACCTGGGTATTTGATACGAGATCAGTTGCTAATATATGTAAATCGATTCAGGGGCTGTGGTACAAGCGACAGCTAGCAAGGGATGAGGTCACGATGCGGCTCGGCAATGGATCAAGAGTTGATGTGATCACCGTCGGAACACTGCCTCTCCATATGCCATCGGGATTAGTGATAAATCTAAATAATTGTTATTTGGTGCCTGCACTGAGCATGTGCATTGTATCCAGATCGTGTTTGATACGAAGTGGTTATTCCTTTAAATCTGAGAACAATGGTTGTTCGATTTATATGAATGATATCTTTTATGGTCATGCACCTATGTTGAATGTCGTCGGATTGAGGACAAGTACGCCATGAGGGGGTCCTCGAGGCGTGCGGAAGAGAGGGGTGTGAGACGTACGGTATTCCGGGACGGTGAGCACACAAGCTTACCCAGGTTCAAATCCGCCGGCTTTGGACGGCTCCCACTCCTGCTAGCAATCCACTAATACGGCAGAGCCGGAATATGGGTTACAAGGGTATCGCCTGTGCGAGTTGAGATTGTAGACTATTGTGTTGTACCCTAAAGGCTCTCCCTAGGACGGCTTATATAGATATCCGGCCTAGGAGAGATCAATCCGGCTACGACTAAGAGTTGGTTACAGAGTACATCTTGAACTACAAGTAATATTATGGGCCTAAGTCGGTAAGTCTTCTGGGCCTTCCCATAGCCGGATTGGACTCCATCTTCTCCCCTGACTGGGCCGCGCATGAAGCAAAGCTCTAACGTGAAGTGGGCCACCCTGGTCAGTAAGGAACTGTGAGGATACCCGGAAAGTATATCCCCAACAGCAGCCCTCGGAGGCCTCCAAGATCCAAAGTCGGATTTTATCATCGTCTAGCTTGATCTTCGGCTTACAGAATCTTGAAGGGTTCCTGAAACTTCACAACAACAATACGATCCGGGTCTTAAAACATAAGTTTGACCTATCAATTGGTTACTCGGATTTTCCAGCTCGATTTTAAACTAAGCCGGAACTTGGTTTCTATGCCACCTGACACAAGCATGGTCAAGTCACATCATCTGACAGGCATGCCGGGCGCCGTTTCAATGCGTGTGTGGAGATCAAGGAGACGCAATCATCCCGTGGGTCCGTCCCGGTTCTTTCCACGACGCGTGGCAGTTACACTGTAGCATTTGCACGAATCTTGGCGCAGTTAGGTGGATATAAGGGGTTTTAATTTCTCCTTCTCCTTTCCACCAGTCTTTGCCTTTTCCTTTCCTCCCAATCCTCCTGCGCGCTCAGAGCTCTCTCATCCTCCCCCCCACAGAACTCCCAGCGCCGCCACTTTCAGGTCATCTTCACATCGGAGAAATGGCTTCATCATCTTCTTCCTCCGGTTTGGCGGCAGAAGCGGCGGAAGCAGCAGAAGAGAAGGAGAGCTTCCGAGGAATCTGGATCCCCTGCGCCCTCGACAAGGACGGCCTCAAGAACGTGGAGAAGGAGGGGCTTCTCGCCGCCGGCGACTGGCGGAGCGGCTCCGGCGAAACCGTCCCCAACCCGCAAGACAGCGAGCGGGTCCACTTCGGCACCCATCTCGACCGAGGTCTGTCTTTTCCTCCCGCAAAGTTCTTCTCCGAGGTGATAGATCATTACGGAGTTCAACTCCACAATCTTCCTCCCAACTCTCTCTTAGAGATGAGTGCGTTTGCATCGCTTTGCGAGGGCTTTCTCGGCATTAGGCCGAGTTTGCTTCTCTTCTGGTACTATTTCCATGTCCGGAGAAATTCCATCACTGCCGGTGTTCCTTACATCACCGGCACTATTAGTTTTTCACTTAGACGTGACTGGGCATATCCCAAAATTTCTGCCAGTGACTCGATCAAACAATGGCCAGCCACTTTTTTCTACCATAGGGATATTCCGGCTCCCGGCAAAGCTACTGCTTTGCCGGCTTTTGTCGACGGGGCCGCCACGGCCCAGCCTTCCTGGGACGAGGCTGCTCCGGCTCTCACCGACGATCTGATCCTCGCGAAGAGGCATATCGAATATTTGATCAAGCACATGGGTCTGAAGGGATCCGACTTGGTCCAGTGCTGGGTCTCACGTCGGATCTAGCCACTTCAGTACCACGGGGACAGACTGATGCACTCCATCACGTCTTCCAAAAAATACTCCCTCCGCGTCAGCCCCAAATCCTACACCACTCAAGGCTACATCAGCCAGATCAAGTGGCTGATCAAGGAGCGGATGGAGAGGAGGATTCCGGAGATTTCTCTGGATATGTACATAGCGGAAAACCCCGTGGTGCCGGTAAGCTTCCATCAATACACCTTTTATGTGTTTCAATCTCTAAGTTATATACTGCAATGCTGATATGCTTTCTTGTTTAAAGCTTGCTGACCTCCCTGAGTTGGAGCTTGCTCCACTCGAAGGATATCCTCCTGAGTTTTCTCAGGAGACTAAAATTGTCCGTTTGCCGAACCTTGCGCTCAAGAAGTGCAAAGCTCCGACAGTGGTTTTTGGCACAAAGGAAGTGCCTGTTGTGAAGAGGTAACTTTCATTCACAATTTCCGCCTTTGTACCTTTCTCGAATTTCTTTCTGAGATGTAATGTTTCCGACTTTATTACATTCTCAGAGCAAAGCCTCTCATCAAGGGTAAGGGGAAAGGGATTCCTTCGAAGCCCCTGCGACAGATGAAGCTTACCATAGCTTCCCCTGCCGTGGCTCCTCCAACTCTTGCCTATCAACCTTCTGCAACTCTGGCGATTATTCCTTCTCCGGTGGTTGCAGAAGATCCGGCTCCTCCAACAGAGCCTGTGATCCTTGGGTCACAAACTGACGTCACTGTGGGTGCGTCAGGTCAAGATAAGGGTGAACCCTCTTCAGGTAATGATCCCTCGGCTGAAGTCTTTGCTGACAACCTCATCAGCAATCCGGGACTTGCCAAATTTGGCCTGTCCCGGAAATCTACAGAGGAAATCCAGCGGCTGGCTAGGCAAGTCCTGGACAAAAGCCATCTATCCCCCGAAGAGGAAGCGCAAGAAGCAGAGGACGTCAAGTTCTCCGACCTTCTCTCTCAAGTCCGCCTTCACGACGAGAGCATTAGGGTTGGCGAGCTTCCAATAGCCCTAGTGATCCCTCTTACTCTTGCCGAGAAGCTGGCAATTGAAGTGAACGCGGGTTTAGATAAACTCACCCGCGAGAAATATGTAAGTCAGAATTCCAACTCTTGTTTTTACACTATGTTATATCATATCCTCTAGCCCCCAAGCATGAAGTAGGACATAGAATCCAAGTTGATGCTTTCATTAGGATGCCAAAGAACGAACTAGTGTATCCCCCAAGGTTCGTGCTGATATTTAGCAAAAAATATTAGCCCGAGTCTTAAGTAGCTTTCTGACTTTGGGTATTCTGACTTACAGAAAGTATGTTCCTATAACCAGGAATTATTGACCAATGTCTGCAATAAGTGGAGAGAGATCAAGGATCTCTGTCTTAAAAATGCCGAACTCAAATTAGCCTAGGATGAAGCCGAAGGTAAACATTCCGAGATTAAACCTTGTCTTTTGCTTTTTGAGTGCCGATCTTTTTCTGAACTGTTGTTCTTTTTTGACTTATAGCGCTGGTGAAACAATCCATCGCTATGATTAAAGAGACCGAGAACCTCAAGACCCTTGTGGTGGAGAACAAGGGACTTCGCCAAGAGCTGGATAAGCTCAAGGCGGATCATGAAAGCAGCATAGCTCAAGTCCTGGAATACTCCTCCATGGCCACTAAAGAGCGTGATCGCAAGATCGCTGCTCAAGATAAAATTATCTCGGACCTCAAGAATGAGCTTTGTAGAGAGAAGGACATCTCCGAGGCGCTCCGGGCCAAACTCCAAAGTCTCCGGGAGGAGAAGACCAAGATTGACGATGTCATTCTTGGTACGTTCCATCTGTCTGACTTATCTTTTCTTTGACTTTCATCAATGTCGGATTTTTCTTTACTTGTTTTGTGTATAGGTCCTCTGAACTTGACGGACTCTTCCTCCTCCGTGCCCCACACCCACCGGCTTACCCAAGTCGGTGATCTTCTGCATGACTTCCGCCAGTCTCTTGAGGACATTGGCGAGTCTCTCAGGATTCCGGACATGCCAAGCATGTCGGATTTTCAGTTGCGGGACAAGGCCAAGGAGATGCCGCAGCTTGTTTGGGACTGGAACATGTTCTACGCGCGGACTGCTGCGCAGAACGCTCTCACCATGGTCATGAGCCACCATGGAAACATGGAGATATGGCAAGTGACCAGAGGGTACTGCAAGGTAGACGAAGACGGCCAGGAGCAGGACCTTCAAGAAATCATGCACTCCTGCGCCGGATACGGGTGCCACGTAGCTGATCTGACCAGCTACGAGATCCCCTTCTTCACCCGCGTATCTACTCCACCACCTCCTCTAGAAGAAGCCGAAGAAGTTCCGACAATGAATGGACCACCTCGGATCCGGACATCTCGGAACGATATCAAGGCGGAGTAACCAGGGAGCCGGTGGCTCCTTCATCTCCTCCTGCATCATAGATCAAAAAACTATGTATTATTCTGGAAAGACATGATGCATTTTGTAAATATTAAGTATTGTTGACTTTTGCTAGTGCTAAGCTTTTTATCTATTCAGCACTTTTGGCTTTTTTTTTGTGGGTGCTCGAAATATTTTCATAAGCACTTGAATTTTTTCGTCTCTACTTATCGTTTATCTGGATTTCTGCCTCGTCCCTTTCGTGAGCCGGCTAAACCTTCAGCCGGAAACTTTGCCGAGCAACGGAGCTCACTTGCTAAACCAGTTTAAACTTGGAAACAAAGCCAGCTTCCAGTACATACAATTCACTACTCGGAAAATACCCGCATCCAGCAATCAGACAAATAACCAAAGTAAAGACTAGAAATTTTAGAGTTATACCCGAAGGTAGCAGTTTTAGAGTCGGAAATCTAGACCAGAACAAACATGAGCATAAAGTACTTTCAAGCATTCTGGGATTTTCGACTATAACATGATCATTTGGAAATAAGATGGTAAAAACTTCTCAAAAAAACTTGAGGCAACCAAAACTTTTATTTCTCAAAGAACATGTACATATATATGATTACAAAGAAGGATAAACTAAGAATAAAAGGGACGTAGCTGAGCAATATTCCACGGTCTGTCTAACTCATCCGGATTTTTACTGCCTCCAGCTCTATTTCTCTTCTTAGTAGCAGGTCTTTCTTTGACTAGCCTCATGTCAGTTATGTAGTACAATCCATTGTGCGATACTCAACTAACTAAAAAGGGCCCTTCCCATACTGGGGAAAGTTTGTGCTTTCTTTGTTGCACAAGCCGGAGAACCAAATCACCTTTATTGAAAGATCTAGTTCGGACTCTCTGGCTATGATACTTACGTAACTTCTGTTGATAGGCTGTAGATCTCATTTCAGCAACGACACGAACTTCTTTGACTAAGTCGAGATCATTTTGTTGAGAATCTCGGCATCCTCTTCGATATACGCAGCCACTCTGGGAGAGGTATGAATTAAATCGCTAGGAAAAACTGCTTCTGCACCATAGACCAAGAAGAAAGGTGTGTATCCTGTTGACCTGTTCGGAGTTGTTCGTAAACTCCAAATTACAGAGGGTAATTCCTCAGCCAAAGCCCCCGCAGCACGTCGCAGTGGTGCTTCGAGTCTCGGTTTCAAGCCTTGCAAGATTAAACCATTAGCTCTTTCGAGTCCGTTAGCCTGTGGATGTGCGAATGACGCAATGTCAAGCCGGATATTTTGCTCGTCGCAGAATTCATCCAATTCTCCCATAGAGAAGTTACTCCCATTGTCTGTGATAATGCTATGCGGATAACATCCTCGATAAATCTTTTGGCTGTTGCTCCATCACAACTAGTGACAGGTTTAGCCTCAATTCATTTGGTGAATTTATCCACCATCACTAAGAGGTGAGCAAATCCACTTGGAGCTTGTTTAAATGGTCCTACCATATCAAGCCCCCAGACCGCAAAGGGCCATGTTATAGGGATTGTTCACAGCTGATCAGCCGGAACATGAGCTTGCTTGGCGTACTTTTGGCAGCCTTTGCACATCTTGACTAATCGTTCGACATCTGCCTGAGCTGTAAGCCAGAAAAATCCGTGTCTAAAAGCTTTTGCCACTAAAGATTTGGCTGCAGCGTGGTGACCACGCTCGCCTTCGTGGATTTCGCTTAAGGTTTCCACTCCTTCCGGAGATACACAGCGCTGAAAGACCCCAGAAACACTCCTTTTATGGAGCTCACCTTTAACAATAGTATAGGATTTTGCTCGTCGGATGATCAGCCGGCTCAGCATCTCGTCTTCGGGTAATTTGCCATCTACCAAATAATCGAGGTAGGGTTGAGTCCAGCTGGGAATTACAGCCAGAACTGCTATCAAAGGTGAGTCGGATTTGGTCGGATATTCCTCATCTACTCCCTTTATCGAGTGGACTTTGAGGTGCTCTAAAAAAGCGCCATCCGGGACCTCTTTCCGCGCAGAGCCTATGCGAGATAGTGCATCTGCTTCCTCATTTTATGCTCGAGGGATGTGTTGAACTTCAAACCCTTCGAACGATTTAGATAGATCATCCACGACAGCTTTATATGCTGCCATGTGTTTATTTGCATTACAAATATCCGAGACTTGCTGAGCAACAAGATCCGAATCTCCGAAACACATCAAACGTCGGATGCCAATATCCTTAGCAATCCGGATTCCATGTAGCAGTGCTTCATACTCAGCAATGTTGTTTGTCGCTGTGAAGTGGATCTGCAACACGTATAAAAGTTTATCTCCTTGGGGTGATTTGAGCACCACACCAGCCCCCGAGCCCCCTCGAGCCTTAGACCCATCGACAAAGAGGGTCCAATATTCCGACTCAGGGAGGTTCATGTTCTCCTTTGTCTCTATCCAATCAGCGACAAAGTCAGCAAGGATCTAGGATTTGATTGCTATCCGAGGTTTATACTCAATGTCGAAAGCTGAGAGCTCTATTCCCCATTTGGCGACGCGTCCTGTGGCGTCGCTATTGTTCATTATGTCTCTCATGGGAGCTTTGCTCACCACGGTAATTGGATGCTCCTGAAAATAGTGCCGTAACTTATGAGATGCTAGAAAAACACCGTAAGCCAACTTTTGATAATGCGGATACCGCTGTTTGGATTCTGTCAAGACCCCGTTGACAAAGTATGTCGGACGCTGCACCAGGTGTTCCTGATTTTCCTCTGGTCTCTCCACCACCATGACGATACTGACAACTTTATTTGCCACAGCAATTAAAGCAACATCGGTTCCTGAGGTTCCAGCGCTGCAAGGATAGGAGCATATGAGAATACTCTTTTCAGATCTTGTAATGCGGCTTCAGCTTCGTTAGTCCAGACAAAATCCTTGGTCTTTTTCAGGAGTTTATACAATGGTGCGGCTCTTTCACCAAGCCGGCTTACAAATTGACTGACTGCAGCAATGCAACCAGTTAGTCTTTGTACGTCCTTCAGGCGAGTTGGCCTGGAAATATTGAGTATAGCCTTTATTTTGTCTCGGTTCACCTCTATGCCTCTTTGAGACACGATGAAACCCAACAATTTTTTGGCTGGTATTCCGAAGAAGCATTTCTTCGGGTTAAGCATGATGTTGTATTTTCGTATATTGGGGAACGTCTCCTCCAAGTCGGAAATCAACGTTTCCTTCTTTTTGGACATGAACGCGATATCTTCAACGTATGCATGTACATTGCGTCCGAGTTAGTCATGGAGGCAACGCTGCATTGTGCGCTGGTACGTAGCTCTTGTGTTCTTCAGCCCAAAGGGCATCGTAATAAAACAGAAGGTTCCGAAGGGGGTTATGAATGAAGTTTTGACTTTGTCAGATTCCTTCATCCGGATTTGGTGATAAGCGGAATATGCGTCAAGAAAACAGAGGAGTTCCGAGCCTGCCATAGAATCGATAAGTTGATCAATTCTAGGCAGAGCGAACGGATCTTTTGAACAAGCCTTGTTCAAGGAAGTATAATCAACACACATCCTTAAATCAGTGGTGTCCTTTTTAGGGACCATTACAGGATTGGCCGACCACTCAGTGTGGATGACATCTTCTATGAATCCGGATAACTCGAGCCGTGCTAGTTACTTAGCTATTGCCTTACGCTTTTCATCGCCGAACCATCGTAAGGACTGCTTGACGGGTTTAGCGTTCGGGTTTACATTTAGAGAGTGCTCGGCAAGTTCCCTAGGTACTCCGGTCATGTCAGATGGCTTCCATGCGAACATATCTTGATTTGCTTGGAGGAACTTGACGAGCGCGCTTTCCTATGCGCTACTTAGGCCTGCACCTATCTGGGTCACCTTGGAGGGATCATCATCCTTCAACGGCGTCTTCTTCGTCTCTTCTAGTGCCTTGAACTCCGGATTTGGCTTTGTCACCTCCTTCTTCGTTGCGGGCATCTCAGACGGATCTATGCTCTTCTTGATCTCCTGGTACTCCTGGGCGTGCAGCACGGCTTCCGCAAAGGCGGCATTTCCATCTTCGCACTCTCGCGCTTTCTTCGGGTCTCCCCTAATGGTGATCACGCTGTTGGTACCTGGAATTTTCATCATATTGTAAATGTAACACGGACGAGCCATAAAAGCCCAGTAAGCCGGACGTCCGAATATAGCATGGTATGCTCTCTTGAACGGGACCACTTCGAAGGAAAGTGCCTCCGTCCGATAATTCTTTGGAGTTCCAAAAGTAACGTCCAAAGTGATCTCTCCCAGGGAATTAGCTTGTCTTCCTGGGACAACTCCGTGAAAGATCACAGAGCTATGGTTCAGCTGTGTTTCCGAGATCTTCATCCGGCGTAGCGTTTCGACATAGAGAATATTGATGCTGCTACCACCGTCCATGAGGGTCTTGGAGAAACCATAACCGTCAATAAGTGGATTGACGATTAAGGCGTATTTTCCTCGCCTATGTAGCTTAGGCGGATGATTAGCACGGTCAAATGTGATTGCCACCTCCGACCAGTCCAGATATTGAGGGACAGCCGGAACTGTTGCATTGAGCTTGTGGAGAACTGCTTTCTTGACCTTTGCTGGTTGAGATCCGAGGAAGGTGACGTAAGTGTCCTTCTTGGTAGGAAAAGTTTGCTTCCCTTCTGGCTTTGGATTTGAAGCATCAGCTTCCTCCATGTCGGAATCTTCCTTGGTCTCCTTGTCTTTTTCGGGATTTTTCTTTCCCTTCTTCCGCTTAGCTTTGTAGCCCACGGTATCATCTCTCTTGATGTCGTCATTAAAACGGCATTCAGCGTTGGTGTGGGACGAGCCCCCATTGGCGTCCAAGTGATGCACACATGGGTTATTGGCAATGTCAGCCCAAGTGTAGGTTTTGCCTGGTTGTTGCTCTCCTCTACCTTGGACCCTTGATGTCCCACGGCCACGCCCGCGGCCTCCACCATGTCCTCCTCGTCCTCCAGACCCGGCAACAATAGTGACCACTGCTGTCTCCGCGTTGGGTTTTTCTACCGAGGTGTTTTTGTGCTTCTGAGCTTGTTGCTTTGTCTTTGCTGATGGGGGTACAGCCAGGACATTGAGTAACCTTTCTGCATCGTCGTCAGCATCTGCATACTTGCTCGCTGTTTCTATCATCTCTCCCAAATCAGTGACCTTGTCACACTTCAAGCGATGACGCAGTAGACCAACTGGGAGTCCTGCGATGAAAGCTTCAATCGCAGTTTGATCGTTTACTCCCTCACAGGAGTTCTTGGTGTCGATCCATCGTCCGAGGTAATCCCGGCAAGTTTCTCTGGCTTTCTCGGTGCAACGTGGTAGGTCTCCGACCGAACAGGGCCTCCGATATGTGCCTTCAAAATTCTGAAAGAACGCACTTTGCAAGTCATACCAGTTATGGATGTTGTTTGCCAGAAGTTCATTGAGCCATGATCGTGCCGTCTTCCGCAGCATAAGTAGGAGATATCGGGTTGCGACCAGGCTATTTCCGCCTTTAGCGATGCAGCAAGCTTGGAAAAAGTCCTGTAACCAGGTGTCTGGCCGAGCAATGCCGTCGTAGGCTTGGATATGTCTTGAGATAGCAAATCCTTTCGTGAATTTTGTAGCTCTGATGTGTGGTCCGAAGCACTTTGGGCCCACGTACACATCATCGTTTTCATAGCGCCGAGCCTCTATGTTGGAGTTGATCCTGTGCCTTGCGTCGTTCGGGGATAGAGATCGTCCCGAATGTCGGCTGTGGCTGCGGTGCCTTGGAGCCGGACTTTGGCTTCTTCCACCACCTCCTCCGCCATGTCGTCCTCCTTGACCTCCTTGGGGGCTGTTATGATAACTGCCTGGTGGAGGGGGTGGGGCAGCTGAATTGTTTCCGGCTGATCGCCGGTCTCCGCCTGGAGCGTCATTATTCCGGTTCTGGGGAGGTTCTTGACTATGGCGAGCCCCCTGTCGGATCGTTCCAGCATGGTTTCCGTCGTTCCTTCGTCCGTCGTTTCAACCATGGTGAGGCTCGGCCGGACGGCTCTCATATCTAGGAGGTGGCATTCTCTGACGATCCTCCTCTTGACGTTTCTCCTTATCTTCTCCCTTTCGGTCATTGAATTCTCGTCGGGGAGGATTCCTCGGATTCAGTGCAGCGATCGCGTCTTTTTCTGCCGGTGGGGCGACATTGCTACAGTTAAGTGTAGCTCTGCGATGTTGTCCTGACGATCCGGTTCTTGAATAATTGTCTTCCCTGCATTCGGGGTGATGGTAATGCGCCCGAACGTAATGGGATCTTACATCAGCCCATGCTGGATCTGTGCGACATTGGTCAGAATCCGAGACCAGTTTTTGACTTCCGGATAGGGCGACCTTTTGCTGCTCCAGTCCCCTGTTGAGTAGCTTGATACCCAAACGGATCTCCTCTGGTCCTAGATTAGCCGATAGAATTTCTCGGGCTACCAAGGTATTCTGTACTAGGGTTGGGTATACCCAATCTCCGTTGTTGTCTTTCCGTGGCTTCCCCATCTCGTCCCCAAAAAGGATGGCACAAACACGTGGGAATTGGTCATCATTGATGTGACGCTTCCGTGTCTTATGATGCAACCGAGACATGTATTCCTTGGTTGACATGCGTTTCTTCTCCACCTCGATGTTTTTGGCTTCATCGAGGAGTTGTTGACGACGCGCTTCTAGGGCTTGGGCCCTTTCGTCCAGCTCATCTGCAGTATGTTCGGCAGCTGTAGGGATAGGTGTGGTTAATGCGGCATCGATGAGTTTACGCGTACCTTCTGTGATCATGTGCCCATCCACCGATGCTTCTTTTTTCGGCTCGTCTGGGATAAGTGCTCCATCCGAGTCTTCCTCGTATTCCTCGGCAATCACCTCCTCTGTCAGAGGGTCTTTTGCCAGGGTCTTGTTCTTCTTGTTCTTCTTCTTTGCCTTCTTGGCAGCGCCGGTAGTAAAGACGGCTTTAGGTCCGTTTCCCGGAGACAAGCTCTGATCGGTACTTTCGGACATCCGGACTTCGGGATTATCTCCGACGTCCATGTCATCCTTCGCTTTGGGAGAGTGTTCCCCGGATCCTTCATCCATGGCTTCTCCTTCTTCTACAGCTTTAGAGTTGTACTCCTCTTCATATTCCGCGGAGAACTTTCGGAAATCTGCGGACGTCATAGATTCATCCGAGGATGCGGGAACATCGGCATTTGTTCCAATTGCCTCCAGCACCGAGTCGGTGTTTTCTCCAGCATCGGCAGAGCCGGATCCGGATCCAACATATCCGACGAAGTGCGACGCATGCTTCTTGAGGTACCTGCGGCTTTCGCGATCAGCCATGTCGAAACTTTCAATGGTTTCGAGGATAGCATATGCGCTAGCGCCTTGCAGTATCATACGTCTTAGTGTGTACCTGAGGAAAGGGCTGTCTGTCCCGGTATCATTAGATCCAGAATCAGTGTCGTTGATATGCTCCTCCTGGATTTCAACTTCCACGGGTGGGTCGATCTGGGATCCGGCTTCTCCAGGGAGATCCACTCCAGATTCGACTTGGACCGTGAGGTCTTCTTCAGGCTCAGATTTCTCCACTATCTCCGCAACTGGTGCAGGGTGGGTGGGATTAGGGTTTTCTGAGATCCGGAACTCTGCCGCCTCCACGGACGAAGGGGACCCAGAAGATTCTTCTGCCTCTATCATCACCGCTGGGGTGGTTTGGGCAGGTTCAGTGAAACCAATGTAAACATTGATCTCGCCGAAAGACATGATTGTATAGGCAGTCACGGCCTCCCTAGCTGGAATCCAAGTCTCGTCGAGAACGATGAGAGGGATGTCACTGGCGTAGAGGATGCGACCAACGGCGATGGTCTCGCCGATTCCGATTCTTGCAGATTCCGCTCGGAACGCAGATCCGAAGCTCACCTGCCCCATAGTGGGCGCCAACTGTCGTCGGATTGAGGACAAGTACGCCATGAGGCGGTCCTCGAGGCGTGCGGAAGAGAGGGGTGTGAGACGTACGATATTCCGGGACGGTGAGCACACAAGTTTACCCAGGTTCGAATCCACTGGCTTTGGACGGATCCTACTCCTGCTAGCAATCTAGTAATACGGCAGAGCCAGAATATGGGTTACAAGGGTATCGCCTGTGCGAGTTGAGATTGTAGACTATTGTGTTGTGCCCTAAAGGCTCTCCCTAGGACGGCTTATATAGATATTCGGCCTAGGGTTTACAGGAGAGATCAATCCGGCTACGACTAAGAGTTGGTTACAGAGTACATCTTGAACTACAAGTAACATTATGGGCCTAAGTCGGTAAGTCTTCTGGGCCTTCCCGTAGCCGGATTGGACTCCGTCTTCTCCCCTGACTGGGCCGCCCGTGAAGCAAAGCTCTAACCCGAAGTGGGCCACCCTGGTCAGTGAGGAACTGTGAGGATACCCGAAAAGTATATCCCCAACATTGAATGGTTTATTTCTATTGGATCTAAATAGTAGTATTACGCATATTCATAATGTCGATGCTAAAAGGATTAAACTTGTAATGATATATCTGCATATATGTGGCACTGTCGTCTAGGTCATATTGGCTATAAACACATGAAGAAACTCCATTCTGATGGACTTTTGGAATCACTTGATTTTGAATCATTTGATACATGTGAGCCATGCCTTATGGGCAAGATGACTAGAACGCCGTTTTCCGGTTCGATGGAACGGGCGACAGATTTGTTGGAAATCATACATACTGATGTGTGTGGACCAATGAGTGTGTCGGTGCGAGGTGGATATCGTTATTTTGTTACTTTCACGGATGATTTGAGTAGATATGGGTATATCTATTTGATGAAACATAAGTCTAAAACCTTTGAAAAGTTCAAGGAATTTCAGAATGAATTGGAAAATCATCGTAATAGAAAGATCAAATTTCTGCGGTCCGACCGTGGAGGAGAGTATCTTAGTTACGAGTTTAGCACACATATGAAATACCATGGAATAGTTTCACAACTCACGCCTGCCGGAACACCACAACGTAATGGTGTCTTGGAACGTCGTAATCGTACTTTATTGGATATGGCTCGATCTATGATGTCTCTGACTGACTTGCCACTGTCATTTTGGGGTTATGCACTGGAAACCGCTGCATTCACATTAAATCGGGCACCATCTACATACGTTGAAACGACACCGTATGAATTATGGTTTGGAAACAAACCTAAGCTATCATTTCTTAAAGTTTGGGGATGCGATGTTTATGTGAAGAAACTTTAGCCGGATAAACTCGAACCCAAAGCAGAAAAATGCGTCTTCATAGGATACCCTAAGGAAACGATTGGGTATACCTTCTATCACAGATCCGAGGGCAAGGTTTTTGTTGCCAAGAATGGGTCCTTTTTTGAGAAGGAGTTTCTCGCGAAAGGTGTGAGTAGTCGGAAGGTAGAACTCGAAGAGGTTATTGAACCTTCTCTTCATGAAATGGCGAGTAGCACAACACAGGAAGTTGTTTCGGAGTTGACTTCACCTAATGAAGAGAGAGCTAATGATATTGATCATGAAACTCCGAAAGAGGACACTACCGAACCTCGCAGGTCAAGCAGGACATGTGCAGCTCCTGAACTGTATGGCGATCCTGTTATGAATTTCATGATTGATGAAATAGATGACCCTGCGACGTATGAAGAAGTGATGATAAGCCCGGATTCCAACAAATGGTTAGAAGCCATGAAATCCAAGATGGAATCCATGTACAAAAACCAGGTTTGGACCTTGGTGGACTTACCTCACGATCGAAAGGCCGTTGAGAATAAATGGATTTTCAAAAGAAAAACTGACGCTGATGGTAATGTTACCATCTATAAAGCTCGACTTGTCACAAAAGGGTTTCGAAAAATTCAAGGAGTTGACTACGATGAGACATTCTCTCCCGTAGTGATGCTAAAGTCGGTTAGGATTATGTTAGCAATTGCTGCATATTTCGATTATGAAATATGGCAGATGGATGTCAAAACCATGTTCCTCAATGATAATATTAAAGAAGAGTTGTATATGATACAACCTAAGGGTTTTGTCGATCGTAATGATGCTGATAAGGTATGCAAGCTTCAGCAATCCATCTATGGACTGAAGCAAGCATCCCGGAGTTGGAATCTCCGCTTTGATGAGGTGATCAAAGAGTTTGGATTTGTCCAAACTTATGGAGAGGCTTGTATTTACAAGAAAGTGAGTGCGAGCAATGTGTAATTTCTGATATTATATGTGGATGACATATTGTTGATTGGAAATGATATAGATCTTTTAAATAGTGTTAAAAGTTATCTAAACAACAAATTTTCGATGAAAGACCTTGGTGAAGCTTCATATATATTAGGCATTAAAATCTATAGAGATAGATCAAGGCGCCTAATTGGGCTATCACAGAGTATATACCTTGATAAGATATTAAAGAAGTTTAATATGGACAAAAGTAAGAAGGGGCTCTTACCTATGTTGCAAGGCAAGACATTGAGTAAGACTCAAACTCCGGCTACAGCGGAAGAAAGAGAGATAATGGATAAGATCCGCTATGCCTCAGCCATAGGCTCTATAATGTACGCCATGCTATGTACAAGAGCAGATGTGGCACATGCTATTAGTTTGGCTAGTAGGTACCAATCTGATCCAGGTTTGGAACACTGGATAGCGGTCAAGAATATCCTTAAGTACTTAAGAAGAACTAAGGATATGTTTCTTGTATAGGGAGGTGAAGAAGAGCTAGTCACTAAGTGTTATGTCGATGCTAGCTTTGACACCGATTCGGATGACTCTAAGTCTCAATCCAAATATGTATTTCTCTTGAATGGAGCATCAATTAGTTGGAGGAGTTCCAAACAACCTGTGGTGGCCGGATCAACGACGGAGGCGGAATATGTTGCTGCTTCAGAAGGGGTGCAGGGAGCGGTTTGGATGAAGGAGTTCATAACGGAACTTGGTGTGGTTCCTAGTGCATTGGACCCAATGGTGACCTATTGTGACAACAATGGAGCCATAGCCAACGCCAAGCAACGAAGGTCTCACAAGAATTCCAAGCATATTAAGCGCCGGTTTCACTCCATCCGCGAGCATGTCAAGGATGAAGATATAAAGATTTGTAAAGTACACACGGACCTAAATGTAGCAGATCCGTTGACTAAAGTTCTCCCTAGGGCAAAACATGATCAACACCAGAACTCCATGGGTGTTAGATTTATCACTATGTGAACTAGACTATTGTCTCTAGTGCAAGTGGGAGACTGAAGGAAATATGCCCTGAGTGGGAATAATAAAGTTGTTATTATGTATTCCTTGTATATGATAGATGTTTATTTTGCATGCTATAATTGTATTGATAGGAAACGTCAATACATGTGTGTTTAATAAACAAAAAGGTTCCTAGTTATGCCTCTCTTATAGACTAGATCGTTGATTAACAAGATGATCAAAGTTTCCTGATCATGGACATTGGATGTTGTTAATAATGAGGTCACAGCATTTGTGAAATGATGTGATGAGCATTCATACGAAGTATAGCATTACAATCAAAGTCATTATGTTTATATTGCTATAACATAATACGATGTAGTCTTAGTCCTTAGACCATGAGATCATGTTAATTGCTAACACCAGAAGAGTATCTTGATAACATCAAACGTCACACCGTAACAGGGTGACTATAAAGGTGGGTTCAGTGCTACGAAGGTGTGATGTTGAGGCTCATGGATCAAGAGTGGAATTTGTCAATCCCGATGACGGATATATATACTTTGGGCCCTCTCGGTGATATCACATTAAGATAGCTTGCAAGCAAGTGATGTGATCACTAGAATGTTATATCACGGGAACAAGAAAAGAGTGCAAGTCGGTAACGAGATCAAACAAGGTATTCGGATACCGATAATCTAATCTCGGACATGTATTATATCATGATACATAGGGATTAAGTTACTAGCGTTAAAGGTTCTCACGATCACAGAAGTCATCGTTGAATGTGCATGAGTCAGTATGGATCTCCAGGTCCCGCTTCTGATTAATGATTTGAGAGGAGTCTCAATCATGGCTGCATTATTCGCGAAATGTAGGGTGACACACTTAAGGGTTGCCAGACAACATTTTGGAGCACATATGTTTTAGACGAAAGAATTGCAAAGCGCAGGAATTGTTTCGATAGAAACCGGAATTGTTTCGGGTGAAATTGAAGAAAGTGGTTGTGCATGTGATATTGAAATGTTGCAAGGGGTTTTATGTGAATTTTTCTTAATTAAAGTAATTAACAAAATTCTGAATAAAATAAATAAAAGTGTTTTATTAATTGAGAGTTGCATTAAATTTGGTGGAAATTTAATGCATGTGAGTGGAATTTTGGGTGGAGTCAAAATTGATGTGAGTGGAGCTTCCACCACATGAATGAGGTGGGGGCACCCCCTTGGCCGTCGGCCATGGGAGGGGAGGATCCCCCCTCTCCTATAAAAGGCGCCCCTCTCCTCCCTCACAAAACACACCTCCTCGTGAAGGATCTCTCTCCCCCTCTAGATATTCCCCCATGGTCTCGAATTAGTGAGATACATGTTCCCGGTGGCCTTGTGTCTGGAAGGAGTTGCTGCTTCCGCTGATTCGCTGGAGCGAGGAGGTGGAGGTTGTCCGGTGGCTTGAACGTGTGTGCGAGGATGGATGTGCTGCTGATTTGCGGTGCTAGGACTTCCACATGATCTTGAGATCGGCAAGCGTACGACTACATCATCCACGAGTTCCAACTCGTTAACAAAACTATGTTGTCTTCGATGGTAAGTTCTCTATGGATGTATATCCACCCGTTGCTTGTATCTAGTAGATAGATCTTGGCGTATAGTTCTAATCGTAGGAATTTTTTTGTTTTCTATCTTGCGAACCCAACACAAACTCCATGTCAATTGAACACACGTTGAACTCCACTTCGACAGGCACGCACGGGATATTTACGAGCCTAGAATACGCTGTGCCACTTTTGTTGTGATCAAACTATGTTTAGTACGCGAGATAGTACATTTTTTAATAATCGAAAAATGCATGCGTGTACACGATGCACGAATCCGCTGCTTACCCCTTGATCATATCGGCACCCAACTCTGTGTACCCTCCATCGCTCATTCCGAACAACTTCCTCAAGCACGTTGGCCCCTCGCCATGGCAATGGCAGATCGAAGCCGCCCACTGACCGTCCTACGTCCCCTGCTCTTCCTGGCATCGTTCACGCTCGCGATTTGCCTACTAAGGCAGCACGTCGTATTCGACCGCGCCAGGATCCATCAACATCGGCACTTGAGGACACCGCAACGTCGAAGCTCGTATTAGCCGCGCAGGAGGAGCGTGGGGTACCTACAGCGATGGACAAGCGCAAAGGAGCAGCCAGGACGGGGTCGCGTGTTGCACCTGCGAGTACAAACAAGAAGAGGGATGAGAGGAAGACCAGGAAGAAGAGAGGAGACAGCTATTTAGACGACTCCGACTCAGCCAACGAGGAGGCATTCATAGATCAGTTGGAGGCAGAAGCCAAGGAGAGTGACGTGGACCCGTGTGTCGTCGGATTGAGGACAAGTACACCATGAGGGGGTCCTCGAGGCGTGCGATAGAGAGGGGTGTGAGACGTACGGTGTTCCGGGACGGTGAGCACACAAGTTTACCCAGGTTCGAATCCGCCGGCTTTGGACAGATCCTACTCCTGCTAGCAATCCAGTAATATGGTAGAGCCGGAATATGGGTTACAATGGTATCGCCTGCACGAGTTGAGGGTCTAAAGTATTGGGTGTTATCTGGTGCCCTAAAGGCTCTTCCTAGGACGACTTATATAGATATCCGGCCTAGGGTTTATAGGAGAGATCAATCCGGCTACGACTAAGAGTTGGTTGCAGAGTACATCTTGAACTACAAGTAACATTATGGGCCTAAGTCGGTAAGTCTTCTAGGCCTTCCCGTAGCCGGATTGGACTCCGTCTTCTCTCTCTAACTGGGCCGCCCGTGAAGCAAAGCTCTAACCCAAAGTGGGCCACCCTGGTCAGTGAGGAACTGTGAGGATACCCGGAAAGTATATCCCCAACAGCAGCCCCCGGAGGCCTCCAAGATCCAAAGTTGGATTTTATCATCGTCCAGCTTGATCTTCGGCTTGCTGAATCTTGAAGGGTTCCTGAAACTTCACAACAAAAAATACGATCCGGGTCTTAAAAATAAGTCGGACCTTTCAATTGGTTACTCGGATTTTCCAGCTCGCTTTTAAACTAAGCCGGAACTTGGTCTCTAACACCACCTGACACAAGCATGGTCAAGTCACATCATCTGACAGACGTTCCGTCAGCACGACCGTTGGTGGGTTCGCGGAACCGAGGCGCCGTTTCAATGCGTGCGTAGAGATCGAGGCGACGCAATCATCGCGCGGGCCCTCCTAGTCCTTTCCACGACGCGTGGTGGTTACACTATAGCATTTACACGAATCTTGGCGCAGGTAGGTGGATATAAGGGGTTTAGATTTCTTCATCTCCTCTCCACCAGCCCTTTGCCATTCCTTCCTTCCTAATCCTCCTGCGCGCCTAGAGCCTCCTCGCCCTCCTCCCACAGAGCTCCTAGCGCCGCCACTTTAAGGTCACCTTTTCCACCGGAGAAAAATGGCTTCCTCTTCTTCTTCCTCTGGTTTGGCGGCGGCAGCGGCGGCCGCGTCGGCGGAAGCAGCTGTGAAGAAGGAGAGTTTCCGAGGAATCTGGATCCCCTGCACCCTCGATGAGGCAGGCCTCAAGAACGTGGAGAAGGAGGGGCTTCTCGCCGCCGGCGACTAGCGGACCGGCCTCGGCGAAACCGTCCCCAACCCGCGTGAGGGCGAGCGTGTCCACTTCGGCACCCATCTGGACCGAGGTTTGTCCTTTCCTCCCTCGGAGTTCTTCTCCGAGGTGATAGATCACTATGGAGTTCAACTCCACAATCTTCCTCCCAATTCTCTTCTAGAAATGAGCGCATATGCTGCGCTTTGCGAGGGCTTTCTCAGCATTAGGCCGAGTTTGCTCTATTCCGGTACTATTTCCATGTCCGGAGAAATTCCATCACTGTCGGTGTTCCTTATATCACCGGTACCATTAGTTTTTCTGTTAGACGAGACCCGGCTTATCCCAAAATTTCTGCCAGTGACTCGGTCAAACAATGGCCAGCCACTTTCTTCTACCATAGGGATATTCCGCCTCCCGGAAAAGCTACTGCTTTGCCGGCTTTTGTCGACAGAGCTGCCATGGCCAAGCCTTCCTGGGACGAGGTTGCTCCGGCTCTCACCGACGATCTGATCCTCGCTAAGAGGCGGATCAAATATTTGATCAAGCACATGGGTCTGAAGGGATCCGACTTGGTCCAGTGCTGGGTCTCACGTCGGATCCAGCCACTTCAGTACCACGGGGATAGACTGATGCACTCCATCACGTCTTCCAAAAAAGACTGCCTCCGCATTAGCCCAAAAGCCTACACCACTCAAGGCTACATCAGCCAGATCAAGTGGCTGATCAAGGAGCGGATCGAGAGGAGGATTCCGAAGATTTCTCTGGATATGTACACAGCGGAAAACCCCATGGTAGCGGTAAGCTTCCATCAGTACACCTTTTACGTGTTTCAATCTTTAAGTTATATACTGCAATGCTGATATGTTGTCTTGTTTTCAACTTGCTGATCTCCCCGAGTCAGAGCTTGCTCCACTCGAAGGATATCGTCCTGAGTTTTCTTAGGAGACTGAAGTGGTCCCATTGCTGGAACTTGCGCTCAAGAAGAGCAAAGCTCCGACAGTGGCTGGTGGCACAAAGGAAGTACCTGTTGTGAAGAGGTAACTTTCTTTCACAATTTCCGCCTTTGTACCTTTCTCGATTTTCTTTCTGAGATGTAATGTTTCCGACTTTCCTACATTCTCAAAGCAAAGCCTCTCATCAAGGGTAAGGGGAAGTGGATTCCTTCGAAGTCCCTGCGACAGACGAAGCTCACCATAGCTTCCCCTGCAGTGGCTCCTCCAACTCCTGCCCCTCAACCTTCTGTAACTCCGGCGATCATTCCTTCTTCAGTGGTTGCAGAAGATCCGGCTCCTCCAATAGAGCCTGTGATCCTTGGGTCGCAAACTGACATCACTGTGGGTGCGTCAGGTCAAGATAAGGGTGAACCCTCTTCGGGTAATGATCCCTCGGCTGAAGTCTTCGCTGACAACCTCATCAGCAATCCCGGACTTGCCAAGTTTGGCCTGTCCCGGAAATCTGCAGAGGAGATCCAGCGGCTGGCCAGGCAAGTCCTGGACAAAAGCCATCTATCCCCCAAAGAGGAAGCGCAAGAAGCAGAGGACGTCAAGTTCTCTGACCTTCTCGCTCAAGTCTGCCTTCGCGGCGAGAGGATCAGGACTGGCAAGCTTCCAACAGCCCCAGTAATCCCTCTTACCCTCGCCGAGAAGGTGGCAGTTGAAGTGAACGCGGGGTTAGACAAACTCACCCGCGAGCAATATGTAAGTCGGAATTCCAACTCTTGTTTTTTACATTATGTTATATCATATCCTCTAGCCCCCAAGCATGAAGTAGTATATAGAAATCCGGGTTTGTGCTTTCATTAGGATGCCAAAGAACGAACTAGTGTAGCCCCCAAGGCTCGTGTTGATATTTAGCAAAAAATATTAGCCCAAGTCTTAAGTAGCTTTCTGACTTTGGGTATTCTGACTTACAGAAAGTATGTTCCTATAACCAGGAATTATTAACCAATGTCTATGATAAGCGGAGAGACACCAAAGCTCTCCGGCTTAAAAATGCTGAGCTCAAGGTAGCCAAGGATGAAGCCGAAGGTAAACATTCCGAGATTCAATCCTTGTCTTTCGCTTTTTCAATATCGATTTTTTCTGAATTGTTGTTCTTTTTGACTTACAGCGTTGGTGAAACAATCCATCGCATTGATTGAAGAGGCTGAGAACCTCAAGACCCTAGTGGTGGAGAACAAGGGACTTCGCCAAGAGCTGGATAAGGTCAAGGCGGATCATGAAAGGAGCATAGCTCAAGTCCCTGAATCCTCCTCCATGGCCACTGAAGAGCGCGATCGCAAGATTGCCGCTCAAGATAAAGTTATCTCAGGCCTCAAGAATGAGCTTGGTAGAGAGAAGGATCTCTCTGAAGCCCTTCGGGCTGAACTCCAGAGTCTCTGGGAGGAGAAGACCAAGATCGACGACGTCATTCTTGGTACATTCCATCTGTCTGATTTATCATTTCTTCGACTTTCATCAATGTCGGATTTTCCTTGACTTGTTTTGTGTTTAGGTCCTCTAAACTTGACGGACTCTTCCACCTCCGAGCCCCGCACCCACTGGCTTACCCAAGTTGGTGATCTTCTGCATGACTTCCGCCAGTCTATTGAAGACATTGGCGAGTCCCTGAGGATTCCGGACATGCCAAGCATGTCAGATTTTCAGGTGCGGGACAAGGCCAAGGAGATGCCGCAGCTTGTTCGGGACTGGAACATGTCCTACGTGCGGAGTGCTACGTAGAACGCTCTCACCATGGTCATGAGCCACCATAGAAACATCGAGATATGGCAAGTGACCAGAGGGTACTGCAAGGTAGACGAAGACGGTCAGGAGCAAGACCTTCAAGCCATCATGCACTCCTGCGCCGGATATGGGTGCCACGTAGTTGATCTGACCAGCTACGAGATCCCCTTCTTCACAAACGTAGATACCCGGCCACCACCTCCAGAAGAAACAGAAGAAGTTTCCGACAATGAACGGACCACCTCGGATCCGGACATCTCGGAACGATATCAAGGCGGAGTAACCAGCGAGCCGGCAGCTCCTTTATCTCCTCCTGCATCATAGACCACAAACTTATGTATTATTCTGTGAAAGAATATGATGCGCTTGTAAATATTAAGTCATAGTACTTATTTATCTATTCTAAACCAGAACGTAGAATAACCAAAGTAAAGACTAGAATTTTTAGAGTTATACCCGAAGGTAGCAGGTTTAGAATCAGAAATCTAAACCAGAACGAACATGAGCATAAAGTACTTTCAAGCATTCTGGGATTTTCGACTATGACGTGATCATTAGGAAATAAAATGGTACAAACTTCTTAGAAAAACTTTGAGGTAACCAAAACTTTTATTTCTCACAGATCATGTGCATATTTATGATTACAAAGAAGGATAAACTAAGAATAAAGGGACGTAGCTAAGCAATATTCCACGGTCTGTCTAACTCATCCGGATTTGTACTACCTCCAACTCTCTTTCTCTTCTTAGTAGCAGGTCTTTCTTTGACTAGCCTCATGTCAGTTAAGTAGTACAATCCATTGTGCAATACTCGACTAACTAAAAAGGGCCCTTCCCATACTGGGGAAAGTTTGTGCTTTCTTTGTTGCACAAGCCGGAGAACCAAATCACCTTTATTGAAAGATCTAGTTCGGACTCTCTGCCTATGATACTTACGTAACTTCTGCTCATAGGCTGTAGATCTCATTTCAGCAACGACAAGAACTTCTTTGACTAAGTCGAGATAATTTTGTCGAGAATCTCGGCATCCTCTTCGATATACGCAGCCACTCTGGGAGAGGTATGAATTAAATCGCTAGGAAAAACTGCTTCTGCACAATAGACCAAGAAGAAAGGTGTGTATCCTGTTGACCTGTTCGGAGTTGTTCGTAAACTCCAAATTACAGAGGGTAATTCCTCTGCCCAAGCCCCCGCAGCACGTCGTAGTGGTGCTTCGAGTCTTGGTTTCAAGCCTTGTAGAATTAAACCATTTGCTCTTTCGACTTGTCCGTTAGCCTGTGGATGTGCAACTGATGCAATGTCAAGCCGGATATTTTGCTCATCGCAGAATTCAGCTAGTTCTCCCATGAAAAAGTTACTCCCATTGTCGATGATAATACTTTGCGCATAACCATACCGGATTATAACATCCTCGACAAATCTTTTGGCCGTTGCTCCATCACAACTAGTGACAGGTTTAGCCTCGATCCACTTTGTGAATTTGTCCACCATCACTAAGAGGTGAGTGAATCCACTTGGGGCTCGTTTAAAAGGTCCTACCATATCAAGCCCCTAGACTGAAAAGGGCCATGTTATAGGTATTGTTCGCAGCTGGTCAGCCGGAACATGAGCTTGCTTGGCGTATTTTTGGCAGCCTTTGCATGTCTTGACTAATTGTTCGGCATCTACCTGAGCTGTAAGCCAGAAAAATCCATGTCGAAAAGCTTTTGCCACTAAAGATTGGGCTGTAGCGTGGTGACCACACTCGCCCTCATGGATTTCCCTTAAGATTTCCACTCCTTCTTCTCGAGATACACAGCGCTGAAAAACCCAGAAACACTCCGTTTATGGAGCTCACCTTTAACAATAGTATAGGCTTTTGCTCGTCGGATAATCTGTCGGCTCAACACCTCGTCTTCGGGTAATTTGCCATCTACCAAGTAATCGAGGTAGGGTTGAGTCCAGCTGGGAATTACAGCCAGAACTGCTATCAAAGGTGAGTCGGATTTGGTCGGATATTCCTCATCCACTCCCTTTATCGAGGGAACTTTGAGGTGCTCTAAAAATGCGCCATCCGGGACATCTTTCCGCGCAGAGCCTATTCGAGATAATGCATCTACTTCCTCATTTTCTGCTCGAGGGATGTGTTGAACTTCGAACCCCTCGAACGATTTAGATAGATCATCCACGATAGCTTTATACGCTGCCATGTGCTTATTTGCATTACAAATATCCGAGACTTGCTGAGCAACAAGATCCGAATCTCCGTAACACATCAAACGTCGGATGCCAATATCCTTAGCAATCCGGATTCCATGCAACAGTGCTTCATACTCGGCAATGTTGTTTGTCACTGTGAAGTGGATGCAACACGTATAAAAGTTTATCTCCTTGGGGTGATTTGAGCACCACGCCAGCCCCCGAGCCCCCTCGAGCCTTAGACCCATCAAAAAAGAGGGTCCAATATTCTGACCCAGGGAGGACCATGTTCTCCTTGGTCTCTGTCCAATCAGCGAAAAAGTCGGCAAGGATCTGGGATTTGATTGCTGTCCGGGGATTGTACTCAATATCGAAAGCTGCAAGCTCTATGCCCCATTTGGCGACACGTCCTATGGCATCGCTATTGTTGATTATATCTCTCATGGGAGCCTTGCTCACCATGGTAATTGGGTGCTCCTGAAAATAGTGGCGTAACTTACGAGATGCTAGAAAAACACCGTAAGCCAACTTTTGATAGTGCGGATACCGCTATTTTGATTCTGTCAGGACCTTGCTGACAAAGTACGTCGGATGCTGCACCAGGTGCTCCTGATTTTCTTCCGGTCTCTCCACTACCATAACGATATTGACAACCTTATTTGTCGCAGTAATGTAGAGCAACATTGGTTCCTGAGGTTCCGGCGCTGCAAGGATAGGAGCAGATGAGAGTACTTTCTTTAGGACTTGTAGTGCAGCTTCAGCTTCGCCAGTCCAGACAAAATCCTTGGTCTTCTTCATGAGTTTGTATAATGGGGCGGCTCTTTCACCAAGCCGGTTTACAAATCGACTGACCGCAGCAATGCAACCAGTTAATCTTTGTACGTCCTTCAGGCGAGTTGGCCTGGAAATATTGAGAATAGCCTTGATTTTGTCGCGGTTCACCTGTATGCCTCTTTGAGACACGATGAAACCTAACAAATTTACGGCTAGTATTCCAAAGAAGCATTTCTTCGGGTTAAGCATGATGTTATATTTTCGTAAATTGGCGAACGTCTCCTCCAAGTCGGAAATCAACGTTTCCTTCTTTTTGGACATGAGCATGATATCATCCACGTATGGATGTACATTGCGTCCGAGTTGATCATGGAGGCAACGCTGCATCGTGCGCTGGTACGTAGCTCCTGCGTTCTTCAGCCTGAAGGGCATCGTAACAAAACAGAAAGTTCCAAAGGGGGTTATGAATGAAGTTTTGACTTTGTCAGATTCCTTCATCCGGATTTGGTGATAACCGGAATATGCGTCGAGAAAACAGAGGAGTTCCGAGCCTGCCGTAGAATCGATAACTTGATCAATTCTAGGCAGAGCGAACGGATCTTTTGGACAAGCCTTGTTCAAGGCAGTATAATCAACACACATCCTTAAATCAGTGGTGTCCTTTTTAGGGACCATTACAGGGTTGGCCGACCAATCAGTATGGATGACCTCTTCTATGAATCTGGCTAACTCGAGCCGCGCTAGTTCCTTAGCTATTGCCTTACGCTTTTCATCACCAAACCGTCGTCAGGACTGTTTGACGGGTTTAGCATTCGGGTTTACATTTAGAGAGTGCTCGGCAAGTTCCCTAGGTACTCCGGTCATGTCAGATGGCTACCATACGAAGATATCTTGATTTGCTTGGAGGAACTTGACGAGCGCCCTTTCCTATGCGCTACTTAAGCCTACGCCTATCTGGGTCACCTTGGAGGGGTCATCGTCCTTCAACGGCGTCGTCTTCGTCTCTTCTGATGCCTTGAACTCCGGATCTGGCTTTGTGACCTCCTTCTTTGTTGCGGGCATCTCGGACGGATCTATGCTCTTCTTGATCTCCTGGTACTCCTAGGCGTGCAGCATGGCTTCGGCAAAGGAGGCATTTCCATTTTCGCACTCTCGTGCCTTCTTCGGGTCTCCCCTGATGGTGATCACGCCGTTGGGACCTGGAATTTTCATCATATTGTAAATGTAACACAGACGAGCCATAAAAGCCCAGTAAGTTGGACATCCGAATATAGTGTGGTATGCGCTCTTGAATGGGACCACTTTGAAGGAAAGTGCCTCCGTCTGATAATTCTTTGGAGTTCCAAAAGTAACATCCAAAGTGATCTCTCCCAGGGAATTAGCTTGTCTTCCTGGGACAACTCCGTGAAAGATCACAGAGCTATGGTTTAGCTGTGTTTCCGAAATCTTCATCCGGCGTAGCATTTCGACATAGAGAATATTGATGCTGCTACCACCGTCCATGAGGGTCTTGGAGAAACCATAACTGTCAATAAGTGGACTGACGATTAAGGCGTATTTTCCTCGCCTATGTAGCTTAGGCGGATGATCAGCACGGTCAAACGTTATTACCACTTCCGACCAGTCCAGATACTGAGGGACAGCCGGAATTGTTGCGTTGAGCTCGTGGAGAACTGCTTTCTTGACCTTTGCTGGTTGAGATCCGAGGAAGGTGATGTAAGTGTCCTTCTAGGTGGGAAAAGTTTTCTTCCCCTCCGTCTTGGGATTTGAAGCATCGGCTTCCTCCATGTTGGAATCTTCCTTGATCTCTTTGTCCTTTTCGGGATTTTTCTTTCCCTTCTTCTGCTTAGCTTTGTAGCCCGCGGTGTCATCTCTCTTGATGTCGTCGTTAAAACGACACTCAGCGTTGGTGTGGGATGAGCCCCCATTGGCATCCAAGTGATGCACACATGGGTTATTGACGATGTCGGCCCAAGTGTAGGTTTTGCCTGGTTGTTGCTCTCCTCTACCTTGGACCCTTGATGTCCCACGGCCACGCCCGTGGCCTCCGCCACGTCCTCCTCGTCCTCTAGACCCGGAAGCATTAGTGACTACTGCTGTCTCCGCGTTGGGTTTTTCTTCCGAGGTATTTTTGCGCTTCTAAGCTTGTTGCTTTGGTTGTTTTGCCGACTGAGGCACAGCCAGGACATTGAGTAATCCCTCTGCATCGTCGTCAGCATCTGCATACTTGCTCATTGTTTCAATCATTTCTCCCAGATCAGTAACCTTGTCACACTTCAAGCGATGGCGTAGTAAACCAATTGGGAGACCTGCGATGAAAGCTTCAGTCGCAGTTTTTATCATTTACTCCTTCGCAGGAGTTCCTGGTGTCAATCCATCGTCCGAGGTAATCCCGGCAAGTTTCTCCAGCTTTCTGGGTGCAACGCTGTAGGTCTCCAACCGTACAGGGCCTCCGATATGTGCCTTTGAAATTCCGAAAGAACGCACTTTGTAAATCATACAAGTTATGGATGGTGTTCGCCGAAAGTTCATTGAGCCATGATCGTGCCGTCTTCCGCAACATAAGTGGGAGATATCGGGTTGCGACCAGGCTGTTTCCACCTTTGGCGATGCAGCAAGCTTGGAAGAAATCCTGTAACCAGGTGTCTGGCCGAGCAATGCCGTCGTAGGCTTGGATATGTCTTGAAATAGCAAATCCTTCCGAGAACTTTGTAGCTCTGATGCATGGTCCGAAGCATTTTGGGCCCACGTATACATCATCGTTTTCGTAGCGCCGAGCCTCTATATTGGAGTTGATCCTGTGCCTTGTGTCGTTCGGGGATAGGGATCGTCCTGAATGTCGGCTGTGGCTGCGGTGCCTTGGAGCCGGACTTCGGCCTCTGCCACCACCTCCTCCGCCATGTCGTCCTCCTTGACCTCCTTGGGGGCTGTTGTGATAACTATGTGGTGGAGAGGGTGGTGCAGCTGGATAGTTTCTGGCTGGTCGCCGGCCTCCATCCGGAGCGTCATTATTCCGGCTCCGGGGAGGTTCTTGACTATGACGAGCCCCCTGCCGGCTTGTTCCAGCGTGGTTTCCATCGTTCCTTTGTCCGTCGTTCCCACCAAGGTGAGGCTCAGCCGGACGGTTTTCATGTCTGGGAGGTGGCATTCTCTGACGATCCTCCTCCCGACGTTTCTCTTTATCTTCTCCCTTTCGGGCAGGATTCCTCGGATTTAGTGCAGCGATCGCGTCTTTCTCGGCTATTGGAGCGACATTGCTCTAGTTATGTGTAGTTCTACGGTGCTGTCCCGATGATCTGGTTCTTGAATAATTGTCTTCCCTACGTTCGAGGTGACGATACTGCGCCCGAACGTAGTGGGATCTTACGTCAGCCCATGCCGGATCTGTGCGACATTGGTCGGAATTCGAGACCAGCTTTTGACTTCCAGACAGGGCGACCTTTTGCTGCTCCAGTCCCTTATTGAGTAGCTTGATACCCAAACGTATCTCCTCTGGTCCTGGATTAGCCGATAGAATTTCACGAGCTGCCACGGTATTTTGCACTAGTGTTAGGTAAACCCAATCTCCATTGCTATCCTTCCGTGGCTTCCCCATCTCATCTCCAAAAAGGACGGTATGGACTCGTGGGAATTGGTTGTCATCTATGTGACGCTTCCGTGTCTTCTGATGCAGACGGGACATGTACTCCTTGTTTGACATACGTTTCTTCTCTACCTCGATGTTTTTGGCTTCATCAAGGAGTTGTTGACGACGTGCTTCTTGGGCCTGGGCCCTTTCGTCCAGCTCATCTGCAGTAAGTTCTGCAGCTGTAGGGATAGGTGTGGTTAATGTGATATTGATGAGTTTACGCGCACCTTCAGTGATCACGTGCCCATCCTCTGATGCTTCTTTTTTCGGCTCGTCTGGGATAAGTGCTCCATCCGAGTCTTCTTCGTATTCCTCGGCGATTACCTCCTCTGTGAGGGGGTCTTTTGCCAGGGTCTTGCTCTTCTTCTTTGCCTTCTTGGCAGCGCCGGTAGCAAAGATGGCTTTGGGTCCGTTTCCCGGAGTCAAGCTCTGATCGGTACTTTTGGACATCTAGACCTCGGGATTATCTCTGATGTCCATGTCATCCAGCGCTTTGGGAGAGTGTTCCCTGGATCCTTCATCCATGGCTTCTCCTTTGTTCTTCAGCTTTGGAGTTGTACTCCTCTTCGTATTCCGCGGAGAACTTTCGGAAATCTGCCGACGTCATAGATTCATCCGAGGATGCGGGAACGTCGGCGTTTGTTCCAATTGCCTCCAGCATCGAGTTGTTGTTTTCTCTAGCATCGGCAGAGCCGGATCCGGATCCAACATATCCTACGAAGTGTGATGCGTGCTTCCTGAGGTACCTACGGCTTTCGAGATCAGCCATATCGAAACTTTTAATGGTTTCGAGGATTGCATCTGCGCTAGCGCCTTGCAGTATCATATTTCTTTGTGTGTACCTGAGGAAAGGCATGTCTATCCCGGCATTGTCAAAGCCGGAATCAGTGTCGTTGATATGCTTCTCCTCGATTTCGACTTCCACGGGTGGGTCGATCTGGGATTCGGCTTCTCTAGGGAGATCCACTCCAGATTCGACTTGGACCGTGAGGTCTTCTTCAGCCTCGGTTTTCTCCACTATCTCCGCAACTGGTGCGGGCTGGGTGGGATTAGGGTTTTCTGAGATCTGGAACTCTGCCGCCTCCACGGACAAAGGGGACCCAGAAGATTTTTCTACCTCTATCATCACCGCTGGGGTGGGTTGTGCAGGTTCAGCGAAACCGATGTAAACATCGATCTCGCCAAAGGATATGATAGTATAGGCAGTCACGGCCTCCCTAGCCGGAATCCAAGTCTCGTCGAGAACGATGAGGGGGACGTCGCTGGCGTAGAGGATGCGACCAACAGCGATGGTCTCGCCGATTCCAATTCTTGCAGATTCCGCTCGGAACGCAGATCCGAAGCTCACTTTCCCCAAGGTGGGCGCCAACTATCGTCGGATTGAGGACAAGTACACCATGAGGGGGTCCTCGAGGCGTGCGGTAGAGAGGGGTGTGAGACGTACGGTGTTCCGGGACGGTGAGCACACAAGTTTACCTAGGTTCGAATCCGCTGGCTTTGGACGGATCCTACTCCTGCTAGCAATCCAGTAATACGGCAGAGCCGGAATATGGGTTACAATGGTATCGCCTGCGCGAGTTGAGGGTCTAAAGTATTGGGTGTTATCTGGTGCTCTAAAGGCTCTTCCTAGGACAGCTTATTTAGATATCCGGCCTAGGGTTTACAGGAGAGATCAATCCGGCTACGACTAAGAGTTGGTTACAGAGTACATCTTGAACTACAAGTAACATTATGGTCCTAAGTCGGTAAGTCTTCTGGGCCTTCCCATAGCCGGATTGGACTCCGTCTTCTCTCTCTAACTGGGCCGCCCGTGAAGCAAAGCTCTAACCTGAAGTGGGCCACCCTGGTTAGTGAGGAACTGTGAGGATACCCGGAAAGTATATCCCCAACACCGTGGAACTAAAAAGAGGAGGAGGAGGACTCCAACAAGGAGATAGCGCGCTTATACGAAGAAGGGGGCGGTGACGAGTCATCAAAGGAGGACACCGACGGCGGCGATGGCAAGGACCATGACGACGATGAAGATGACGACAATCCAGAAGATGATGACGAGAGCTTCTTCGAAATATTATCATTTATTTAATTTAATTTTTGAGATGGTTTTCATTTGTTTATGGAGGTAAAGTTTCGGTGGCATAGATAGAGAGGTGGCATGCATAGACCCTGCAAACACGAGTAGGAGGGAGGGGTTATCCTGCTCGTTGGATCACAGATGATCAACGGTTGGTGGGCACGATCCGCGTGACATCTATGTCAGCCAATCAGGGCGTAGTACCCAGAGTGAGCACACGTTTGGGCATTTGTGAGATTTGTGACTGAGAGAGAGGGCAAAACTGAGTAGTATCAAAAAACCAAGGGCAAGAAAGAGTCCTTTTCAATAGAAAATAGAATGAGTAGGCATGTGTATTCCTTTAAAAAATGGAAAATGCGTGTTTCAAACTAAACCACATGGATCCACCAGCATCATTGCATGTGTGATCTTTTCCTAAACCAGACAGATCCCATAGATGTCATTGCATGTGTGTTCTTTTCATAAACCACATTGATCCACTGATAAAATTTGCATGTGTGTCCTTTTCATAAACCACATGGATCCACTAGATGTCATTGCATGTGTGTACTTTTCATAGACCACATGGATCCACTAGATGTAATTGCATGTGTGTCATTTTCATAAACGACATGGATCCACTAGATGTGATTGCATGTGCGTACTTTTCATAAACCACATGGATCCACTAGAGTCATTACATGTGTGTTGCTTTCCTAAATCACATGGATCTACCAGAGTCATTGCATGTGTGTTCTTTTCCTAAACCACCACCATAGTCATTGCATGTGTCTTCCTTTTCTAAACTACCACTAGAGTCATTGCATGTGTGTTCCTTTCCTAAACCACATTGATGCACCAGAGTCATTGCATGTGTCTTCTTTTCCTTAACCACCACCAGAGTCATTGCATGTGTCTTATTTTCCTAAACCACCACCATAGTCATTGCATTTGTCTTATTTTCCTAGACCACATGGATCCACAAGAGTCATTGCATGTGTGTTCCTTTCAAAAACCGACACCAGAGTCATTGCATGTGTCTTCTTTTCCTAAACCACATGGATCCACCAGAGTCATTGCATGTGTGTTCTTTTCCTAAACCACCACAAGAGTCATTGCATGTGTCTTCCTTTCATAAACCACCACTAGAGTCATTGCGTGTGTTCCATTCCTAAACCACATTGATCCACCAGAGTTATTGCATGTGTGTTCTTTTCCTAAACCACCACCATATGTCATTTTATGTGTGTTCCTTTACTAAACCACCACCAGAGTCATTGCATGTGTGTTCCTTTACTAAACAACATTGATCCACCAAAGTCATTGCATGTGTGCTCTTTTCCTAAACCACCACCAGAGTCATTGCATGTGTCTTCTTTTCCTAAACGACAGGGATCCACCAGAGTCATTGCATGTGTGTTCCTTTCCTAAACCACAACCAGAGTCATTGAATATGTGTCCTTTTCATAAACGACATGGATCCACTAGATGTGATTGCATGTGTGTTCTTTTCATAAACCACATGTATCCACTAGAGTCATTGCATGTGTGTTCCATTCCTAAATCACATGGATCCACCAGATTCATTGCATGCGTGTTCTTTTCCTAAACCACCACCATAGTCATTGCATGTAGCTTCCTTTCCTAAACTACCACTAGAGTCATTGCATCTGTGTTCCTTTCCTAAACCACATTGATGCACCAGAGTCATTGCATGTGTCTTCTTTTCCTTAACCACCACCAGAGTCATTGCATGTGTCTTATTTTCCTAAACCACCACCATAGTCATTGCATTTGTCTTATTTTCCTAGACCACATGGATCCACAAGAGTCATTGCATGTGTGTTCCTTTCAAAAACCGACACCAGAGTCATTGCATGTGTCTTCTTTTCCTAAACCACATGGATCCACCAGAGTCATTGCATGTGTGTTCTTTTCCTAAACCACCACAAGAGTCATTGCATGTGTCTTCCTTTCATAAACCACCACTAGAGTCATTGCGTGTGTTCCATTCCTAAACCACATTGATCCACCAGAGTTATTGCATGTGTGTTCTTTTCCTAAACCACCACCATATGTCATTGCATGTGTGTTCCTTTACTAAACCACCACCAGAGTCATTGCATGTGTGTTCCTTTACTAAACAACATTGATCCACCAAAGTCATTGCATGTGTGCTCTTTTCCTAAACCACCACCAGAGTCATTGCATGTGTCTTCTTTTCCTAAACGACAGGGATCCACCAGAGTCATTGCATGTGTGTTCCTTTCCTAAACCACCACCAGAGTCATTGAATATGTGTCCTTTTCATAAACGACATGGATCCACTAGATGTGATTGCATGTGTGTTCTTTTCATAAACCACATGGATCCACTAGAGTCATTGCATGTGTGTTCCATTCCTAAATCACATGGATCCACCAGATTCATTGCATGCGTGTTCTTTTCCTAAACCACCACCATAGTCATTGCATGTAGCTTCCTTTCCTAAACTACCACTAGAGTCATTGCATGTGTGTTCCTTTCCTAAACCACATTGATCCACCAGAGTCATTGCATGTATCCTCTTTTCTTTAACCACCACCAGAGTCATTGCATGTGTATTCTTTTCCTAAACACCACCATAGTCATTGCATGTGTCTTCTTTTCCTAGACCACATGGATCCACCAGAGTCATTTCATGTGTGTTGCTTTCCTAAACCACCACCAAAGTGATTGCATGTTGAAATGGATCGTATGGGAACCTAGAAGGGGGTGAATAGGTGCTACTTCAAATTTTAATGCTTTTTTCAATTCTAGGATTAACACAAAAGGTAAATTCTCTAGATAACTATTTAGAAGAATTTCCCTATATGCAAACATATCTACTAGCGAGCAAGAGGCGAGTGGAAAGAGGAACGAGTGAACCGTAGTGAAGCTCACAGAGACACATGATTTGTTTTACCGCAGTTCCTTCCTTGTTAAGGGAAGTACATCTGCGTTGGAGGGGTGGGCAGTACTAAGACCACCACGCCACAATAGGCCTCACACTGTTCTCTGATGGATCCCGCCACCAAAGGCCTGATCCACCTTTCCACTATAGGAACCTTTCGAGGCGGGGTACCGGCGCATTTACACAACTAGCGGGGCACAGCTCGACAACCAAATTGGAGGTTCCCATAATGACAACAAGCTGCCACAAGAATAAGTTATCCACAAAAAACTACAAGATCTAGATATTAGCAAGAATACTAGATCAGGGATTTCTCCAAATGAATGGAGAGGACTTGGTGCGCTTGATTCGTCATGACGATGAATATTGTCTCCTCCTTTAGTTCCCCCAAAGATCGAAGCCTTTGGGTGGTTGAAGTGGGAGATCTAGAGAGAGAGCTCTTGCAATGGGTCTGACAATTTTCGAATGAATCAAGAGTGCTGCTCGATGGGGAAGAAGGGGCTTTTATACCCCCTTTCCAAATCAAGGTGTTGGAGCCTTTGGGGGATGGATTATCCGGCCCAAGTAAGCGCCGGATTATCCGGCCTAGGGAAAACTCCACCCCAGACTCGGATTATCCGGCAGAAAATCCGCCTACAGACAGAAGCTCGCGCAGGCTGGTCCTTGACACCTTCTCCTAGGAACCGGATTATCTGGCCCTAGGGGAGGGCCGGATTATCCAGCTCTAGGGAAAATCCACCCTAGCCACGGAATATCCAGGAGAAATTCCGCCCCCAGACAGAAGCTCGCGCATACGCCCTCTTGGGCGATTACCCTGGGGCCAGATTATCCGGCCCAACATGAGGGACGGATTATCCGGTCCAGGAAGAAAATCTGCCCTAGGGCCGAACTGTCCTGGGGAAAATCCGCCCCCAGATAGAAGCTCATGCAGAGCCAGCCCTGGCCAAAATGGTCTGGCCATATCCGGCCCATGATGGGGGCAGATAATCCGGTCCCCCAAAAGCACAAAACTTTCCTGCAACACTTAGTACACATTAGAAATTCCATGGTATTGTTATCTACCACACTAAACACATGAAATCATGAAATGTTATTTCAATCTCCCCCTTTTTGGTGTTAGATGACAATACTAGGATTTGCATTAAAATTCACAGGACCACCAACAATAAATACATGGAAGAGACTCCCCCTCAATGTGTGCATACTAGAAATTTGCATTTGAATACAAAATGCACACAAATAGGTGCGAGTCTATTCCATTGAAATATAAACAACATAATCATACCACCGAGATAGGGATAGGCGTCGTTGAAATAGCCACAATTATCAATGTGATAACGAATATAAGCGCCTTCCTCGAGATAGATACCCAACATAATAGGATATGATAGATGAATCCATAGGTAAAATCCACGAGATAAATCTAGAAATCCACAGACACATAGTCTCATACAAACCACAAACCACAAATTAAAGTTCAACGCTAAATGGGCAGAAGCAAGAAAATGACGAATGAAAAAGTGCAAATGCTTGTGCCCGACCCATGCAAATCCTCGGAGACCTAATAGAACTACTTTTCCCCCTTTGGCATCGAGACGCCAAAAAGGAAGAAGAGCGATGCTAACGCCCCAAGGTATCAGTCGTAATCATCATCCTCGTCCTCGTTCCCATCGTTATCCTCATCCTCGAGCTCCTCGGTGTCATCGTCCTCATCATCAGCAGTGGCCGCAGAAGGGAACAAGTGACGCTCCAACTCTCCAAAATTAAGCCCAGAAGAAGAGTTCCACCGGGCATATGGTGTGGGAGGAGTAGGAGCCGGGGGATCACTAGAAGCACCGGACACATGGTGAAGGATGAGCTGCTGAGAGTGGGCCAACTCATGGCGCTGCTTGTAAGCCTCGTACTGGCCTTTGCATGTGTCCATGCCCATGCAAAGAATGTTCCTCTGGAACCAGTTCAGCTGCTTGATCTCACGAGCAACAGGATGCACTGGAGGCCTGCGAGCATCCCTCATGAGACCCTCAGGAGCAGAAGAGGGGTGAGAGGTCTTCCGAACCTTGGTGTAGATCTTCTTTGCCTTATGCACAACGTCAATGTGGAATTCTCCCAAGTGAAGTAGGTGCTTGATGAGCATCATAATGTAGGGAGCATAAGGCATGGATAGTCGGTTGAACATTGCATCAGTCAATTCATGGTAGATGAAGTCCATCACATCCAGCTTGTACTGCACGGACTCATCCTCACACGAGGCAACCTCATGAGAGAAGGCTAGGAGCTGGACGAGGTGACCACGGATACTGTCATTGTTGCCTCCACTCGGAGTGATAGAATCACGGAAGAGGCCCACCAAGGCAGCATAGATTGGAGCAAGACCAGCAAGGGTGCCCACAATGCCATTGTCTATCGTGCACGGAGAGAGGACTGCATCTTTATGGGGATTCAGTTGGGTGATGATGCGGTGGTCACTAGCCCGATCCCTACTGCGGAAAGAGTACCCAAGAACCTCAGCAAACACACGAAATTCAGCACTCATAGGCCTGTCACGAGTTATCCACTTCATAGTGCGATGCTCATCACCACAAATAACCAATGTGGAAAAGAACTGCTTCACAACTTCAGAGTCATAGGAGCATTGGAGAGCCATGAGATGGTGCAACCCCATTCACTCAGCCACATACATGGAATCAACAAGGTGAGGCTTCTCCAAGGCCTCAGCAAGAATCAGCGGGTGCATAGGCCTAATCTTCAGCCTAGCATACACATCTTCATATATTCCTTTCTGTTTAGCACAACAAAAGCGAGAATCACGCAGCTCGGAATCACGTGACAACTCAACAAACAGATCACGGTGACCAATAGAGGAATAAGTGACTAGAAACAAAGCCTTGTAGTTGATCTTGGTCTCTTTGCCTTTCCTCTTGGACACATGATGGCTCTGTAATGGCGCCAGGAAAATGCTGGAGCGATGATGATGTAGAGCTCGTTGGGAACCCCAAGCGGCAGGTATGATGAGCACAACTGCAAGTTTCCCTTAGTATGAAACCAAGGTTTAATCGAACCAGTAGGATAAAGGAAACACCCCAAAGGTGTTACTAGCTGAGCTTTGGCAGGGCGCACTACCGGTGCTAGTAGCAACGTGGAGACCTACACAACACAACCACAGAACTTTGTCCCTAACTTGCGATGAGGTTGTCAATCTCACCGTGTTTTGCGGAAAACAAAGGATTAAACGTATCGAATGGAAGGAAGTAATAGTTTGCAGAAAGTAAACACAAAGCAGTAAACAGTTTATAGATTGTATATAAAAGACAAGGACCAGGATCCATAGTTCACTAGAGGTGGCTCTCCTTAAGATAGATAACATGCTGGGTGAACAAATTACAGCGGGGCAATTGACAAACATCGAGAAAGCAATACATGCATATACTAATCATCTTGACTCCTTTGAGATTCGATTGGGCATTACAACATTATACATAGACCGCCATCCAACTACATCTATGACTAATAATCCACCTTCAGGTTATCATCCGAACCCCCTCCAGTATTAAGTTGCAAGCAACAGATTATTGCTTTACGAACTCCATGTAAAGTAAACAATACGATTGTTCTATGAACAAAGGATTGTTGTTTTCTCCCTAGTAGCAACAACACATCTAGTACCTTAGAGATTTCTGTCACTTCCCCAAATTACCAGAGGCATGAACCCACCATCGAGCATAAATACTAACTCTTGGAGTTGCTAGCATCTACTTTGCCAAGACAGCTACTAACAACCGAAAGCATGCAAGATCACAAATAACAAAGACATGATAGAATCAATAATCAATCTAAAATAGCATCTCAATATCCATCGGATCCCCGCAAACACAACATTAAGAATTACAAATAGATGATCTTGATCATGAACGGATCTCATAAGATCTAAACATGAAAGCACAAAGGAGGAGAACCAGCCATCTAGCTACTACATGGATCCGTATTCCAAGGATGAACTACTCACGCATCACACCGGAGGCTTGCATGGTGATGAAGAAGGCCTCCAGGGTGAATTCCCCTCTCTAGCAGGGTGCCGGGAAGAGCTTCAGATCCCTCCCGATCTAGGGATGGAGATGACGACGACTACAGACTCTTTCATGGATTTTTGATCGGGTACTTAGGGTTTTTGTCCCGAGGGCATGTTATAGGCGGAAGGGGAGACCGAGGGGGTACCAGGGGCCACCACACCACCCCCTGGCATAGGCCCAGCCTCTGGCCCTGGCCGGCCTCTAGCCCTTCTCCGTCTCGTATTCTGGCACTTGATGACTTCCGGAAAAATAGGCACTTTGGCTTTTGTCCCGTCTAATTCCGAGAATATTCATTTTCTGACTTTCCTGGAACCAAAAACAGCAGAAAACAGGCAGCTGTCACTGTGGCTCTCGTTAATAGGTTAGTCCAAGAAATCATATGAAAAGTACTCCAAAGTTGGAACAAAACACAAAAAGTGGATAAAACCAAGCATGGAACATCAAAAATTATAGATACATTTGCAATGTATCAACACACCCCTCCTGGATCTCTCCCTCTTTTCTTGCTTAGCCATGCGATCAGCCTCTTTCTTTCTTCTTCTTAGTTCAACTTCATCCACAGTATTACCCTCACTGTCTACCCCGAAATAGAGACCACGAGGACGACGCTTGTAAGTCTTGGGAGCACTGGAACCACCTGTGAAGATAACAAGGTCGAGAGCATGGGGATAAGCATACACACAAGCGAAGAAAAAGTAGGCAAATATTTCATAGTCCAATCCTACTCAATGCACACAATAGGGCGAAACTGAACCAGATTTTATTCTGTCAGGCAGGATTATCCGGCCTGGCCAGGGGCAGATAATCCGGCCCTGGCAGAAATTTTCATAATCGCCAAGATTGAATGCAAAGGAGTAGATCGGGCCTAGAAACTGCAAGACTACGATTTCTACGCGAAACAACATCCTTCTAGACAATGTTCCACCCAATAAACTACACATCTAGCCAAAGATGGGGAGAGAGGGAGTTACCCTCACTCATTGGAGGAAGAACGTGGAGGAGAAGGTACCCGGAGGCGCGGAGAACAAGATCTGGGGAGGCCCGGAAAATCCGGTGGCCGGAGAGGCTCCGGGGAGGGTGGGGGACGGCAGGCGGTGGCTGGGGAGAGGGAGAGGGTTGGGGGAGAAGTGCTGCTGGTTATGAGCCTTCCCCCCGACCCTGCCCTTACGGATAAAATCCGCTAGGGCGGATTATCCAGCCTATACTTGGGCCAGATTATCCGGCCTAAACTGTGAACTTCTATTACACACAGAGTCAGGCCCGCGCGTCCCCAAACAACACCCCCACAAGATGTACAAGGGACTTGTGTGCAGGAATAGATGGCTTAGGGGTAGGGAAAGGCTTAGGATTAAGAGAGCCAAACTGAGATGGTACTACACACTCAAATTTTGCAAGAATCAAAGTAATGAAAAGCCAAAAGTGAGTGTGCTTCCCATAAAAACATAAGAGGATCTAAAAATGTCCAAGAAGATCCAAATAAATCCAACTCTTCTCATGGAAGAGGGCAGTTGCTAAAGCCACCTTGTTGGAGTGTATGGCATGACACCGCGAAGATATATCTTGGGTTCATGACCAATACTCATCAATGAGCTCACATATTACAAAATGGTATTAAGAGAAATGATTTGACTTGCTTTCGGCATTATGGGGGAGGGTTAGCCCAATCAATTAGGACCACACTCCCCCTATATCCATGCCCACATCTAAACCAAATAAGACTGAGATGTACGAGTGAGTGCATGGGTAATCAAGACAAGCTCCTTGAATCAACGATATTTAGCTCATTCCTCAAGTAGAAAAACCTTGCTTCATCAAGTGGCTCCGTGAAAATATCAGAAAGTTAGTTCTTCGTGCTCACAAAAGATAGATCAATATCGCCTCGAGCAACATGGTCCCGAATAAAATGATTTTGAATCTCAATATGCTTTGTCCTTGTGTGCTGTACCGGATTGTACGAAATTTTGATTGCACTTTTTATCGCATAAAAGAGGCATTTTGTCACAATTGACACCATATTCCTTTAAATTTTGTCTCATCCATAATAAATGACTGCAGGCACTAGCAGCAGCAACATATTCAGCTTCAGCGGTGGAGAGAGAGATACAATTCTACTTTTTAGATGACCAACAAACTAGAGATCTTCCCAAAAACTGGCAAGCACCAGAAGTTGATTTCCGATCATCCTTATCACCGGCCCAATCTGAATCAGTATAACCACATAGAGAGAAATTTGAGCCCTTGGGATACCATAGACCAAAATTAGGGGAATGAACCAAATATCAGAAGATCCTCTTGACTGCCACTAAGTGGCTTTCTTTAGGAGCTGCTTGATACCTTGCACACACCCCCACACTCAACAAAATATTGGGTCTAGCCGTGCAGAGGTAAAGGAGAGAGCCGATCATGGACGGGTATACCTTTTGGTCCACATCTTTACCATGGGGGTTAAGTTCAAGGTGACATTTTGTTTGCATCGGAGTGGCGACGCCATTAATATCCATCATCTTGAATCTCTTGAGCATATCTTAGATGTATTTAGCTTGATTGATGAAGGTTCCTTCTCTAAGTTGCTTGATCTCGAATCCAAGAAAGAACCGCAACTCCCCCATCATAGACATCTCAAACCTATTAGTCATAAGCTTTGAAAATTCATCATTAAAAGCTTTATTAGTAGAACCAAAGATGATGTTGTCTACATATAGTTGGCATACGAAGAGCTCCCCCTTAACCTTCTTAGTAAAAAGAGTGGGATCGATTTGCCCAACTTTGGAGCCACGGTCTAGCAACAGCTCTTTAAGGTGCTCATACCACGCACGTGGGGCTTGTTTAAGGCCATAGAGTGCCTTATCGAGTTTGTAGACATGGTTCGGAAAGTTAGGATCCTCAAATCCCGGGGGTTGCTTTACATATACCAACTCATGTAGAGGACCATTAAGAAAAGCACTCTTAACATCCATTTGCTGCAATTTAAAATTGTTATGGGAAGCATAAGCAAGAAGGATACGGATGGACTCAAGCCGATCCACAGGAGCATAGGTCTCGCCGAAGTCAATGCCCTCAACTTGGGAATAGCCTTGTGCCACTAGTATCGCCTTGTTCCTCACAACAACGCCATTCTCATCTTGCTTGTTTTTAAATATCCATTTAGTGCCGATAACATTGCGGCAATCCTTGGGCTTCTCCACTAGTTTCTAGACCTTGTTGCGCTCAAAGTTATTCAACTCTTCATGCATAGCTACAACCCAATCTGGACCTGCAAGAGCTTCAAACACCTTCTTAGGTTCCACCATTGAGATGTGAGATTGATGCTCACTAAAACTTGCCAATTCCCTTCTTGTGGAAACCCTTCGTCGAAGATCACCTACAACTTTGTCAAGAGTATGACCCCTTAACTCAAGGGTCCGATCAGCATGAGCCTTGTGACGAAGTTGAATAGGCTTGTTGTCTCTTGGTGGAATAGTTTCATCACTTGAGTCTTCGTTGGATTCATTTGCTTGACCTTGATTAGAAGTATGATTATCAGTAGTAGGAGATGACGGAGCATGCCCTTGAGGTGGGTTCGCAGCCGTAATAGGAGGCTGCTGATCAGCAGGAGTTTTAGGGCCGGATAATCCGGCCGAGGGTGAGGCTGGATAATCCGGCCTGGGAGAACTTGATGCAATTTCATCGGGTTGCCTAGAACTTGCTTGAATTGGCGAGGGGACGGATAATCCGGGGTCAGCCGGAAAATCCGGTTTGGAGCTTGCAGCAGCTTCTTCGATAGGATGCACAGTTTGGACGTCAGGGGAGTGGTGGCCAGATAATCCGGTGTCGACGGATAATCCGGCCTAGAGCATCCAAGAGCATGTTGACCTTCAGCAATTGGTGAAGTTGGTGTAGAAGTTACTCCCGTGGTTGAAGCATGTTGAGTATGTGTAGATGAGGGCTCTTCATGAGTAGAGCATTGTCCTTCCCGATCGCCACAAGGGGTTCCTCAATGGGGCGGAAAAATCCCATGCCCATTCTTCTTATGGCATCTTGGGGTATTTCAACATCTCCATCACAAACATCAACTTGCCCCGCACGGGAGCCATCATTTTCCTCGAACACCACACTACAAGATTCTACAACAGTTCCGGAGAGCTTATTGTAGACTCAATAAGTGTGGGATTCGGCACCATAACCAACAAAAATACTTTATAAAGCCTTAGACTCAAATTTAGATAAACGAACTCCCTTGATGAGAAAGAAACACTTACACCCAAATACCCGAAAGTATGAGATGTTTGGTTTGTTACCGGTAAGTATTTCATACAGAGTCGTGTCCAAGATCTTACAGAGGTATAACCGGTTGGATGAATGACAAGCGGTAGAGATTGCTTCAGCCCAGAAGTTATATGGAGACTTGAATTCGGCTAGCATAGACCTTGCCATATCCATTAGAGTCCGGTTCTTCCTCTCGGCAACACCATTTTGTTGAGGGGTGTACGCAGCGGAATATTGATGTTTTATCCTCTCTTCACTTAGGAACTCATTTAAGGTCTAGTTCTTAAACTCGGAGCCGTTATCACTTCTTATTGCTAGAATAGGGACGTTGTGTTGACGTTGAACCTTGTTGGCGAAGTTGATGGCCGTTTTTTGGTCTCGCTCATCAACTTGAAGAAATAGAACCAAGTGTATCTTGAGTAATCATCAACGATCACAAGGCAGTACTTCTTCCCACAAAGGCTTGCATGAGATGGAGGTCCAAAGAGGTCCACATGAAGGAGCTCTAGGATCCTTTTTGACGAAATAATAGTCTTCCTTCGATGAGGAGAGTCATGCATTTTCCCTTCAACACAAGCCCTGCAAACACGATCTTTGGCAAAGGAGACATTTTCTTTTAGTCCAGGCATGTGGCCACCCTTGTGGAGACTTTTCAAAGTTCTCATATTGACGTGCGGTAGTCGGCGATGCCATAACCAGCCCGCGTCAGCCTTTTCAAAAAGACACATCGGGCCTGTAGTGGTTTTCCCCGAAAAGTCCACCACGTATAGGTCATTTTCAACATATCCCACGAAAGCGACTTTTAAAGACTTGCTCCACAAGAGTACCACCAAATCAGCATCAATAAAAACTACAAATCCCATCTTACCAAGGGCGTGAACTGAAAGTAAATTGTGACCGAGGTTCTCAACAAGCATGACGTCCATGAGAGAGATATCGTGAGCCACCACAACTTTGCCAAGACCCAATACCTCAGATTTTGACTTGTCACCATAGGAGACGGTTATATGATCATAACTTGGCCGCATCTCCATGATGATCTCCTTGCTTCCGGTCGTATGACTCGTGCATCTTCCATCGAGTATCCATTTAGACCCACCGGAAGCATAGCCCTGCAAGAAAGTTACTTTTTGGTTTTAGGTACCCATTTTTCAATGGGTCCTCTCATGTTAGTGAGAAGGGTCTTGGGAACCCAAATAGACCAATGGATGTAACAATCATAAGGACCTACATAACTAGCATAAACATCACCATAATGATCGGAATATAACTCAAAGTTAGGATTGTTAGCCCCTGCAATACCATTATAATTAGACTTGTCATTGGTGGTGGTGCTAGTCTTTGGTTGAGCAGTCTTGCTCTTCTTCTTGTTGTTATTCTTTGTCTTGCGAATATAACCAAGACCCTCTTTTCCATTGTTTGTCCTTTGCTTGCTAAGTATCTCATCTAGAACTTCTTTACCTTTGTGTTGAGATCCTTTTGCAAGTTCTTATGTTCCATAAGATGATGTGGAGGTGTTGGGCACATCATACTTCCTTAATTGAGTTTGGAGCTGGTCATGCGACTCATTTAGAGTAGAGTGTTCACTCTCTAATGCCTTGTGAGCAATGTCAAGTTTCTCAAACTTCTCCAAGAGTCTGACATGAGCAGCCCCAAATTCAATCTTTTCCTTCTTTAGTTTCTTTACCTTGGAAAGAGTGTTGTCACGTTCTTTGATGAGCTGAGCCACAACTTCTTCATGTGACTCCTCAATGGATTTGAGTCTCTCTTCCAAAGATACTCGAGCTTCCTCTTCTTCTTCCAAGGCATTCTTCAACGAAGCTATCTCCAAGGCATCTTCTCGTTCAATTCTGCCCTTTTCTTCAAGGAGATCTTCGGCTTGGGCAAGTTGACTCATAAGAGCATCAAAATGAAGTTTGTGCTCACCTTGCAAGTTAGTGAAAAAGTTGTCCAAAGCAATAACTTCTTCTTTCATTTTAAGACTAGTATGATCATCCATATCCATATTTATGTTAGTCTTAGGGAATGAAGAATTAGAAGTTGATACCTCGGACCCCTCTTGCCATAAGGAAGGTGACGTTGTTGTTGATAACTTTTTCGTTTGGCGAGTCGAAGAGAGATGACGGAGTCGATGTGGTGACTATAGTAGCCACCTCGCGAGAACTATCTTCATTGTGGCATCCCGCTAAAACCACTACTAGAAAATCGCTGTCTTTTTTTGTGCATTGCATCATCATGACCGCATGCTCATGTCATCATGCCACATTGCATTTGAGCATCGTCATCATCATGCATATGTTTGTCTAAAACTATTTTCTAAAAGCCTATAGTTATTTTCTAAATACCCCCTGTCTTTATTTCAAATTAAAATTCCGGTCTTTTCTGAATATTTTGTTTTGTCTAAAAACTATTTACAAAAGTCTTATTGAATTAAACAAATAAATAAAACAAATAAAATATTTTGTACCGGGGGAGGCAACCGGGCCGTTGGGCCAGACCACCTACTACCCCGGAAGGCCCGACCCAAGCCAAACCCTAATTTAACTGACCTGACCCAGTCCCTAAGCCACACCTACCCCGCCAGCCACTTCCTCCACCCCTCCACCTCACCCCGTCCACTCCCTGCTCGCCACCTCACCCTGCTGGCCCCACTCCCTAGTTCTCCCGCCTACCCCACATAGACACAGACACGCGTCCGTGCAGTCAACCCCCACCAACCACGCCGCTCTCGCCTGGCACACCCTACCACCTACCCCGAGTACGACGCACACCACCCTGCGTGAGCACCCCGCCCCGCTCCCGACAAACCTCCACCTGCCGCGCGACCCGGCCCACCCCTTGGCCCCACCATGCGCGAGAAGTTGCCCGTCCAACCCGCTCCTCTCTCGCCTCCCGTGCATCATGCCTAACCCCACCTCGGCCCCACATTCCCCCACCGACGCGCTCTCCTCCTCCATCCCGTCTTCCCCGCCGCCGTTTCGACCTTGCCGCCTAGGCCTCAACCCCCCGGTCTACCTCGCGGCCCCGCCTCCCCACAATCTCCTCCGACCTCGCCCCCGCATCGGCTGCTCCCTCCTCGCCTCGATCTTTCCCTTCCCTGCTACATCCTCTCTTCCCCTAGGACCCTCCTTCCCCGGCGCCGCCTCTGCCCTGGCGCTCTACTCGCCGCCGCCAGGCCGGGACGGCCTCGCTCTGGCGCCCGAGTCACCGTCTGTCGCCACTTCGACCTCCGCCTTCCTGCCTCTCCGTGCCGGCCTCCTCTGGCAAGCCCGCCACCCTCTGTGTTTCTTTGTCGGCGGCCCCCGTCCCTAGTGTCGCCGCCTCCGTTGGCCTGCGTTCCGCATCGCTGGCCTCGACCTCATCTGCCTCCGCCGCATGTGCTCTGTCCGCGCGCCGAGCTCGCCGCTGCCAGCGGCCATCTCCCGCGGCTTGACCCTACCATTGCCGCCGCCAGGAACCCCTTGTCCCTGCCACCTCGGGCCCAGGTGCTGCTCCACCACGCCGGCCCCTCTCTGTACACTGAGTCGCGCCTCTACAGACCGCCCCTGCAGTGGGCCCGCCTTCCTCGTCGCCGGGCGCTCGGCCTGTCTTGGTGTCCGCCCTCGTCGACCCAAGCTTCCCCGACCCTGGCCAAGTCGTACCCGCCGCTAGAAGCCAGGTTCCACCGTGTTAGCTCAAGACGCAGGCGCAATGTCTCCTCTGCCTGTTATAGTGGGTAGATGAGATGCTTCCTCAAGGGCTTCGTCAGGATACGTTGACATCAAGACCCTCCCTACCGTGATGCCTCATCGGGCTCTTCGAGACAACAAGTCTGGCCTCATCATGTATCGGTGCCACGCTAGATCATCGAACGTCGTTGCTACCTGAGAACCACCGACCGAGTTCGAGTTCGACATCGATGACAAGATGCCTGAGCTCGTAGACCGAAGACCCTAAGACTCGAGGCCTTCGAGGTGAAATCGACAAGATCTACCTCACGGAGCGTCGAGACCCCCAGACCCGGAGGAGCCCTGGACACCAAGATCCGAAGACCGAACCTTGGCGCGCCAAGTTCTTCGACCCCGAGGACCGATCCATCGGATGCGACAAGGCCTTCTTCTCGGAACCACCAAGTACTTCCTCTCAGACGCCAAGACCCGAACCTGAAGAATGCCAAGATCTCCACGGGAACGACAAGTACTTCACCCCGGATGCCAAGACCGACCCGATACGCGGATCCGACAAGATCTTCGCGATGAAAAGATCGACACCGACTAGGGCGAACCCGATGATCCTCTGACGTCAAACCAAGTCCTTCGACAACCTCCGAAGACCGATCCCGCCGAGGCCGATCCCGTCGATCCCTGAACCCTGAGTCCGAACCCCGAACCCTCGGAACCAAGATCTTCCGAATTAAATAGACCCTAAGCCTCTATTTTAATAATATGACATATACCTGTCGCATCATTAAATCATCATGCTTGCATACATGTCATCTGGTGGGTTGGGTCAAATAGTCGATTCACCTAAATTAAATATGGAGTCTATATGCGGGCTATTCTAGTCTTATTGCGGCTCTATTTAAATTGGGGTAGCAAATCGATGCCATGTTTTGACTTGTTAATACAACATTTAAATTTCGGGGTATCTAAAATAACTTGAACCGTATATTTAATTGTCGGGACCCCCGGTTCCGCTTAATATTTTGCCTAATTGCACCGCACTTTTGCCATGCCATGCATCATATCATAATCATGCCGGATCTTCTGCCGTAGTATTAAATAGTGCATCCGGTGTTTTTTCTAGTGTTTGCTTCTTCGCGGATTAGGCCGATTAGTTGATGCGAGTATCGACAAGTTCTCCGGATATGATCCGTCAGCAGTGTTTCCCAAGCGAGCATCTCTCCCCTTGTACCTATTTTGCATTTATAGTCTTTATTTCCTCCTGTTGATCTCTTGCTATCCGTGTCGCGATGCTTTAGTTTTTGTGCACCAATTATATCCCGTGCAGCCTCTATATTGCCTTGGACACATCCTATTGCCTATTGTTTGATAGACAGTTGGCCCTGCGAGTCGTAGTTGCTTGCTTATGTGATGCTTCGCGTCGTTGTCATTCCACCATTGACGGCAAGTTGGCACATGATTAATGGTGGAGATGCTTAATGGTGGAGATGATCATGACTTTGAATACAACTATTAAATTGCTAGATATAACTAATGTAGAGGCATCGGTGGGTAATAGATGTTATTTGGTTCTTCCACGCTCACGTGTGTCCCATAGGACCCCGAGTACTTGATACCTGTTCCTTGACTATTCGCACTATCCACATCCGGAAGAGTCTATGAATCCCCCTTACCCAGAGCTTGATTCATTTCTTATTTCTTGGGGCCACAAACTAGTTTGGGGCTTTATTACTATCCTGTACTTATGCCATGCTTAGTGCTTTATTTACGATTGTGCGTGGAGCACCTGTACTGTTTAGGATCGTGACACATTTTCTCTCTATCGACAAGCCCAGTCACACTTTCGGGTTCCCAGTCGTTTACAGCCGTCCACACAAACCTTGGGTCCATCTCGGAGCCGGCCAACTTCATTGCGGGTAGCTTAATGGGGTGGCCCCCTGAAATCTTTTATGAATCCTGTAATTGCTTTGTCGTGAAAGCCTCGTTGGGTTTTGAGTTGGTTTTTCCGAGGTTGATCGTGTGTGTGTTGCTATTTGTGCACCCCTGGAGGGTAAAACTTTCTAAAAGCCGTGTCTGCGGTTATGGACGACTTGGAGAACAGTATCTCGATCATAGACAAGCATAACTAAAGTAGTGTTATAAATTTGACTTAATATGTGACTAGTAATTCAGCTTTACTACAATGGAATGGATAATAAAAATGCCAACAATTGGTAGATCTATGGTGATCTGTGTCACAATATACCTGCCTAGTAAGTATTGCAACTCCAATGGAATGTGATAAAAGTGCCAACAACTGCTGGGTTTTGGGATTCCTCAGGACAATTATATCTGACTAGTAAATGTTCCACCTACACCGGAATGTTAACTAAAACTGCCCACTACTTATGCTTCAGGATGACTCATGCTATCTATATCTGACTAGTAAGTGCTTCAACTATAATGGAATGAATAAAACTACCAACTGTGTGAGTACCTCGGTTTGACCTCCTCGTTTGATCTCGAGGGGGAATACCAGGACGGGTGTGATTGGTGTTAGTATAAGGTTGGTTCTGAATAGGTCTTTCTTATCTCTCTCTAATAGCCGACAGTTAATCGAGTCTCTATAGGTTGTTTAGTGTATGATGCGCTGCCGCTTCAGTCCACCATACCTATGTAGGCGAGAGCCGCCGAATTCTAGCCTCGTCGTGTACTGGCCTCAGTACTGATGCTCCTCTTTTTCCTTTTCCCTTTGTCAGCACCCCTTTTGTTTTAGCGGGTTTGAGATCGACGTCGTTAGCAGGGTTACCCTTCTGGCTTGGCCTAGGCAGGGTTATGGACGCCATTGGTTATTCTTCAGGGCTCTTAGCCCCATTTTTATCTTGTCCGTACTCGAACGCTGTATCGTTTTCAGGGTGATTTGGATCTTTGTATAGTATATCTGTATTCTTGACTCATGGAGTCGCTGTTGTATATATATTTGTTATGTGGGTCCCATCGAGGACTGTTGTGTAATGGTATTACTTCGTTTTCCACCCGCACGAAAGTGCCTGGTGGGCGTCCTTGAATCGTTTCCATGCGGGTTTGGCGGGAAGCGCTAAAACTTGCATAGGGCCGATTCGAGGGTGTTACATTCATCCTCTTCATCTTCACTTGTAGAGGAGTATTCTTCTTGCGCCACCAAGACAATCTTGGGTTGCTTCTTGTAAGGGCCATTCTTTTTGATAAATGGCTTCTTCTTAGGCGCCTCGGATTTTTCTTTAAGGATGAGCCTGCCACCATTGTCTTCTCTATTTTGATATGGACACTCGGCCAGAAAGTGCAGCGTATCTCCACAATTGTAGCATGTTCTTAGTTTTGGGCCACTTTCTATTCTTCCACTTGACCCATTCTTACGCTCGAGTTCCGACTTGACCTTGGCAGGACCCTTCCAAAAGTTCCTTGTGTAAAACGCCATGTACTCACCATGAGCACGTTTGACTTCAGCGGGGCAGTCCATGGAGGCACCCTCAAAAGCTCTTTCGTCCTCATCTTGCTCAACAACATTAGCCTTTAGAGCAACATTGACCCCTTTTTGCATTCCAATGGCACGGGCACGGGCATCTTCCGCGTTCTTTGCAGCAACTTTGAATGATGCCATTTCTTGCATGACTTCATTGGCTGTCATTTGATGGTAGTTGTGTCTACCTTGCAAGCTCTTCCAGTCCGTTGGCTTAAAAGGCATTAGAGCACTCACATATTTCCTTTTTATCCAAGCATCATCAATGTGAGTGGCTCCATCCTTTCTATACATGTCTTCATGGTTTTCACCATCCAACATGTAGAATCCTTCAGCTTCATTACTAAGGGCATCATACTTATTCCTTCTCATGCTCTCATTCCCAATAAAGAGATCGGTGAGAGCATCCCAAGCTTCTTTAGCTGTGTTGAGATGTTCAATGTGGGGCATGTCCTTGGGACCCACTCCGAGCTGAATCATGTGGAGAGCCATAGCATTTAATTGGCTGTCCACAACTTCTCTTCTTGTCAGGTTGGTATGATCTCCAATATGAAGACCCTCTTCCATAATCCTCCAAAGTTCAATAGAAGAGCTGCAAACATGAGACTTCATTAAGAATTGACATTGATTAAATGAAGATGCAGTAAGCTTGAGTGGATCACCCCTATTGTTTATATGAGGATGAGGGATAGGTGGGTAGGGGGAATATAAGTGATGAACCTCACTATATTCCTCCTTACCACTTCCCTTCTTGGAGGTGGAACCATTATGTTTTTCACCTACCACTTCATCTTCCTTGGATCCGGTGTTAGCCTTATCCTTGGATGAGGGAGTGGCGGCGTCAGAGGAGGATGGAGATGGGGCTACGGATGATGTGAGGCGAGCCATCATTTGATGCATCTCCTCCATCTAGGTCTCAAAGGATTTCAACAAGGTTGTTTCCAACGTATTGAGGTCATCCATTGTGACCTTATCCACAACCTCATTCCCATTCTCCTTGGTACCCATACTTCTCTTAGGCGGTAAATCTCGAATAAAGAGTCGAGGCTCTGATACCAATTGAAAAGGATCTTATGGGCACCTAGAGGGGGGGTGAATAGGTGCTATTTCAAATTTTAATGCTTTTACAATTTTAGGCTTAACGCAAAAGGTAAATTCTCTAGATAACTATTTAGAAGAATTTCCGTATATGCAAACCTATCTACTAGCGAGTAAGAGGCGAGTGGAAAGAGGAACGAGTGAACCGTAGTGAAGCACGCGGAGACACATGATTTGTTTTACCACAGTTCCTTCCTTGTTAAGGGAAGTACATCTGTGTTGGAAGGGTGGGCAGTACTAAAACCAACATGCCACAATAGGCATCACCCTGTTCTCCAATGGATCCCGCCACCAAAGGCCTGATCCACCTTTCCACGAATCATTCGAGGCGGGTACCGGCGCCTTTACACAACTAGCAGGCCACAACTCCACAACCAAATTGGAGGCTCCCGTAATGACAACAAGCTGCCACAAGAACAAGATATCAACAACAAAATACAAGATCTAGATATTAGAAAGAATACTAGATCGGGGATTTCTCCAAATGAATGGAGAGGAGTTGATGCGCTTGATTCGTGATGGCGATGAAGATTGTCTCATCCTTCAATTCCCCCAAAGATCGAAACCTTCGGGTGGTTGAAGTGGGAGATCTAGAGAGAGCTCTTACAATGGGTCTGGCAATTTTCGAATGAATCAAGAGTTCTGCTCGATGGGGAAGAAGGGGCTTTTATACCCCCTTTCCAAATCAAGCCACTGGAGCCTTTGGGGGCCGAATTATCCAGCCCAAGTGAGGGTCGGATTATCCGGCCTAGGGAAAACTCTGCCCCAGACTCGGATTATCCGGCAGAAAATCCGCCTACGGACAGAAGCTCGCGTAGGCTGGTCCTTGACACCTTCTCCTGGGAACCGGATTATCCGGTCCTAGGCGAGGGCCGGATTATCCGGCTGGGGGAAAATCCGCCCCAGCCACAGAATATCCGGGGGAAATTCCGCCCTAGACAGAAGCTCGTGCAGAAGCCCTCTTGGGCGATTCCCCTGGGGCCAGATTTTCCGGCCCAACATGAGGGCCGGATTATCCGGTCCAGGGAGAAAATCCACCCTAGGGCCGGGTTGTCTGGGGAAAATCCATCCCTAGACAGAAGCTCACGCAGAGCCAGCCCTGGCCAAAATGGTCTGGCCAGATTATCCGGCCCATGACGGGGGCGGATTATCTGGTCCCCCAAAAGCACAAAAATTTCCTGGAACATTTAGTACACATTAGAAATTCCATGGTATTGTTATCTAACACACAAAACATAGGAAATCATGAAATGCTCTTTCAATTTTTTCGAAAACCACATGGATCCACCAGAGTCATTGCATGTGTGTTCTTTTCCTAAACCACCACCAAAGTCATTGCATGTGTCTTCCTTTCCTAAACCACCACTAGAGTCATTGCATGTTTGTTCCTTTCCTAAACCACATTGTTCTACCAGAGTCATTGCATGTGTGTTCTTTTCCTAAACCACCACAAGATGTCATTGCATGTGTGTTCCTTTCCTAAACCACCAGCAGAGTCATTGCATGTGTGTTCCTTTCCTAAACCACATTGATCCACCAGATCCATTGCCTGTGTGTTCTTTTCCTAAACCACCACCATAGTCATTGCATGTGTCTTCTGTTCCTAAACCACATAGATCCACCAGAGTCATTGCATGTGTGTTCCTTTCCTAAACCACCAGCAGAGTCATCTCATGTGTGTTCCTTTCAAAAACCACCACCAGAGTCACTGCATGTGTCTTCTTTTCCTAAACCACATGGATCCACCAGAGTCATTGCATGTGTGTTCTTTTCCTAAACCACCACCAGAGTCATTGCATGTGTCTTCCTTTGAGAAACAACCACTGGAGTCAATGCATGTGTGTTCCTTTCCTAAACCACATTGATCCATCAGAGTTATTGCATGTATGTTCTTTTTGTAAACCACCACAAGATTTCATCGCATGTGTGTTCCTTTCCTAAACCACCACTAGAGTCATTGCATGTGTGTTCCTTTCCTAAACCACATTGATCCACCAGAGTCATTGCATGTGTGCTCTTTTCCTAAACCACCACCAGAGTCATTGCATGTGTCTTGTTTTCCTAAGCGACATGGATCCACTAGAGTCATTGCATGTGTGTTCCTTTCCTAAACCACCACCAGAGTCATTGCATGTGTGTACTTTTGATAAACCACATGGATCCACTAGATTTCATTGCATGTGTGTTCTTTTCATAAAAGACATGGATCCACTAGAGTCATTGCATGTGTGTTCCTTTCCTAAATCACATGGATCCACTAGAGTCATTGCATGTGTGTTCTTTTCCTAAACCACCACCATAGTCATTGCATGTGTCTTCCTTTCCTAAACCACCACTAGAGTCATTGCATGTGTGGTCCTTTCCTAAACCATATTGATCAACGAGAGTCATTGCATGTCTCTTCTTTTCCTTAACCACCACCAGAGTCATAGCTTGTGTCTTCTTTTCCTAAACCACCACCATAGTCATTGAATGTGTCTTCTTTTCCTAGACCACATGGATCCACCAGAGTCATTACATGTGTGTTTCTTTCCTAAACCACCACTAGAGTCATTGCATGTGTCTTCTTTTCATAAATCATATGGATCCACCAGAGTCATTGCATGTGTGTTGTTTTCCTAAACCACTACCATAGTCATTGCATTTGTCTTCCTTTCCAAAACCACCACTAGAGTCATTCCATGTGTGTTCCTTTCCTAAACCACATTGGTCCAGCAGAGTCATTGCATGTGTGTTCTTTTAGAAAAACCACATTAATACACTAGATGTCATTGCATGTGGTGTTCTTTTCATAAACCACATGGATCCACTAGATGTCATTGCATGTGTGTTCTTTTCATAAACCATATGGATCCACATGAAAACACACACTCAAGTGGATTCTTTGATACAACTTCTGCCACACTGGAGAAACATGCAATGTGGAAGCTGCTTTCCTATCTGTTGTTGGTCTATGTGACCTAGGTTTCACACACATGGATCCACGAGATGTTATTGCACGGGTTATTTTCCTAGACCACATGGACACACCTAGATGTTATTGCATGTATCTTCCTTTCCAAAAAAACCACATGGATCCACTAGATGTCATTGCACGTGTGTTCTTTTCGTAGACCACATGCATCCACTAGATGTCATTGCATGTGTGTTCTTTTCCAAAACCACATGGATCCACTAGATGCCATTGCATGTGCGTTCTTTTCCTAAACCACATGGATCCACTAGATGTGGTTGCATGTGTGCTCTTTTCATAAACCACATGGATCCACTAGATGTGGTTGCATGCGTGTTCTTTCCTAAACCACATGGATCCATTAGATGTCATTGCATGTGTGTTCTTTTCATAAACCACATGGATCCACAAGATGTGGTTGCATGTGTGTTCTTTTCATAGACCACATTGATCCAATAATGACATTGCATATGGATCCACTAGATTCCTTTGCATGTGTGTTCTTTTCATAAACCACATGGATCCACTAGATGTCATTGCATGTGTGCTCTTTTCGTAGACCACATGGATACACTAGATGTGGTTGCATGTGTGTTCTTTTCATAAACCCATGGATCCACTAGATGCCATTGCTTGTGTGGTCTTTTCATAAACCACATGGATCCACTGATGCCATTGCATGTGTGTTCTTTTCCTAAACCACATGGATCCAGTAGATGTCATTGCATGTGTGTTATTTTCATAAATGATGGATCTGTAATGGCGCCAGGAAAATGCTGGTGCGGTGTTGATGTAGAGCTCGTTGGGAACCCCAAGAGGAAGGTATAATGAGCACAGTAGCAAGTTTCCCTCAGTTATGAAACCAAGGTTTAATCGAACCGGTAGGAGCAAGGAAACACCCCAAACGTGGAGACCTGCACAACACAACCACAAAACTTTGTCCCCAACTTGCGATGAGGTTGTCAATCTCATCGTGTTTTGCGGAAAACAAAGGATTAAACGTATCGAATGGAAGGAAGTAATAGTTTGTAGAAAGTAAACACAAAGCAGTAAACAGTTTATAGATTGTATGTAAAAGACAAGGACTGGGATCCATAGTTCACTAGAGGTGGCTCTCCTTAAGATAGATAACATGGTGGGTGAACAAATTACAGCGGGGCAATTGACAAACACCGAGAAAGCAATACATGCATATACTAATCATCTTGACTCCTTTGAGACTTGATTGGGCATTACAACATTATACATAGACCACCATCCAACTGCATCTATGACTAATAATCCACCTTCAGGTTATCATCCGAACCCCCTCCAGTATTAAGTTGCAAGCAACATATTATTGCTTTACGAACTACATGTAAAGTAAACAATACAATTGTTCTATGAACAAAGGATTGTTGTTTTCTCCCTAGTAGCAACAACACATCTAGTACCTTAGAGATTTCTGTCACTTCCCCAGATTACCAGAGGCATGAACCCACTATCGAGCATAAATACTAACTCTTGGAGATGCTAGCATCTACTTGGAAAAGATAGCTACTAACAATGGAAAGCATGCAAGATCACAAATAACAAAGACATGATAGAATCAATAATCAATTTGAAATAGCATCTCAATATCCATAGGATCCATGCAAACACAACGTGCAAAATTACAAATAGATGATCTTGATCATGAACGGAGGTCACAAGATCTAAACATGAAAGCACGAAGGAGGAGAACCATCCATCTAGCTACTACATCGATCCGTAGTCCAAGGATGAACTACTCATGCATCATATTGGAGGCTTGCATGGTGATGAAGAAGGCCTCCAGGGTGAATTCCCCTCTCCGGCAGGGTGCCGAGAAGAGCTTCAGATCCCTCCCGATATAGGGATGGAGATGACGGCGGATACAGACTCTTTCGTGGATTTTTGATGAAGGCCTCCAGGGTGAATTCCCCTCTCCGGCAGGGTGCCGAGAAGAGCTTCAGATCCCTCCTGATCTAGGGATGGAGATGACGGCGGATACAGACTCTTTTGAGGATTTTTGATCGGGTACTTAGGGTTTTCGTCCCGAGGGCATCTTATAGGCAGAAGGGGAGGCCGAGGGGGTGCCGGAGGTGGCCACACCACCCCCTGGCGCGGGCCAGGCTGGGCCGCGCGACCAGGTGGTGTGGTGCCCCCTGGCCCCTCTCCATCTCGTACTCTGGCATCTGATGACTTCTAGAAAAATAGGCACTTTGGCTTTTGTCCCGTCCAATTCTGAGAATATTCATTTTCTGACTTTCCTGGAACCAAAAACAGTAGAAAACAGGCAGCTGGCACTATGGCTCTTGTTAATAGGTTAGTCCAAGAAATCCTATGAAAAGTACTCCAAAGTGTGGACAAAAATTGTAGATACATTTGCAATGTATCAACATCCCCAAGCTTAACTCCTACTCGTCCTCGAGTAGGTATGTGATAAAAAGAAAGAATAATTTTTGAGGTGACATGCACCATCAAAGACTTGATCAAAGTATTTGTAAAACATTCAAAGTTGGGATCATAGTACTTCAATCATAACATGAAAGACAAAGTTCTAGCAATAAGACAAAGAAACTATGATGCAACATGAACAGGCACAAACAAAAGATTCATGAATAACAATGCTTTGCAAGACGTTTGTTTGTTTCACATAAAGAAAACATAGCATAATAGTATTCAGCTTGTCCCTCAAAGAGTAGCAAACTATAAATGCATGGGACACCTTCAAAGTTCATAAGAGTGACTAGATACAAATAGTTTAAAACAAGCAATATCAAATTATGCATCAATCAACTAGTCTTGGGACAATGCACATAGAACTAAGCATGGCCACTATGCTCTCGAAGTGGGTGCATAAAGGTAGAAGGTGGAGACTCAATATAATGATGGAAGAAAGGCCTTTATAAAAGGAAGTAGGGATTCAAGTTTCATAAAGAACTTCCAAAAATTATGGTACTTATAGCTTTCAGCTCTCATTGCCCCTATCATAAGCATCTTGAAGGTGATTAAGGTTAAAGTGACACAACTAAGAGGATATGTTTGACAAGTTATAAACCGAAATCTCATGCCCCTTACTTACAAAGACCGATCCTCATGCTACTCAAATTTAGTCGCAAGTAAGCTCTTGTCATTGTAAGTACAAGTGTATCATAAAGAACCACCAACGGGGTACCCCTTGCACATTATACGAGAGCTTTCCCATAATTAAAATGACAAGGCAAGCAGACAATGAGCATCCCAACGATCTTTTTATTTGCTATTTGCGTAGATTTTTATTGAGGATGCTTCATAGAGTGCTCATTATGGTGATGCTGCAAGTTCCCACCATGATTAGGCATGGCTTAGCCTAGTGGCCCAGGCGTTTCTCTAACACACATACAAACTCCATGATCTTACAAGTTCCACTTTTATTTGACACCGCCGGGATCCGTAAGCAAAAGAACATGATATCAACGGGGTACAAAGTACAAGTGCAATGTTGAAAGCGTTCCCCATCAAGCATGGTTCTGCTAATTTCAACTTATAAAGAGCAAGCATATTCGCAACAAAGAAGGACCCAATGGTTCAAGTTTATTAGATGCAAAAAAGTAAAGTGTGCCATCAAGTTTGTGAGAGCTTTAATCACTAGTTTTCTTATAACAAGTTTAATTTGGAAGGTAAAAAAAAGCATGAATATACTTGGAATAGCATAAGATATTAGGTAGGTATGGTGGACTCTTGGGAATAACTTGCTTTAGGGAGTTGGATGCATGAGTGGAACTCATACTTTGTTGTGGAGGCTATCAAAAGACTGGGAGCGACAAACTAAGAGAGCAATAATCGCCATAATCATGCAGAGCGACAAAACATCATTGATCAAAGCATAAAGTGATACTACAAGTTGAAAACTAAAGGATCATAAAGGCTATGGTGACCAGAGATAGTCATAACATGGTGTGAGCATGCGCCAAGTCAACCCAAATAAAGCATCAAAGGAGAATACCACTATACTATGCTAAAACAACGCATGATTCATCCAAGGCACATTAAGCAATCTCAATTGTTTATAAAAAGTCATGCTACAGCAAATAATACTAAGCATAAAGCCAAAAGAATATCAAGCATGGCATGACAGAGCATAGGCCACAGTCAAAAACGAGCTCTTTTTACTACATAAGTATGAACTTTCCTACTCTTTTCCAAACCAAACCAAACCAAACTATTTGCAAACCAATGTATGAAAGAGGTGGTACAACCAATTTATTAATAAAACCAAGAAAACTAAATAAAACTAAAAACCAAAACCAAAACGAAAAAGAAGACGCTCCAAGCACAACACAACTGTGCATGAAACAATAAAAATGAAGCGTTTGGAAGAAACCTGGGATTTTTATTGATGAAGAAGGGGATGCCTTGGGCATCCCCAAGCTTTGACGCTTGTACTTCTTGGATATTTCTTGGGGTGACACACGTGGCATCCCCAAGCTTGAGCTTTAGTCCATCCTTCATCTCATTACTCATTCCTTCCATACGACTGAAATTTTTTCTTCACACAATCTTTATTAGCAACATTACTGTATTCAAGATAAAAAGTCTTAAGGTTCAGTTCTAACACCAAATAAACTTCCATTAGAACACTAGATACTGTAGCACTTCCCTCAAAAATCTCAATTCCCCAAAAGAACTCAAAAAGGAACCAACAAGAAGCAAATGCAGAAAATGGCAGAAATCTTTCAAAACAGACCAGCAGGTAAAGACGAATTTTTTCGAAGACCTTCTGTTGCTCAAATCAAAAAAGTGTTGAACTAACAAAAGTTAGTTAACAACCTAGGGCAGAATCACAAAAATTGCCGCCTCCAAAAGACATACAGAGATTTTACACGAATTTTTACGGTGAAGCATAGAAATCTGTTTTGGCATAGCAACTTTCCCAATCATTACTTCTCTCTCATTAGAGGTTACTCTTAGCAGAAAAAGAAAATAAAAAGGATAAGGAGAGGTTATTACAGAGGTAATAACTTCCAAGAATCATCTAAAACTTTTGGGTTATCTCCCAATAAGTAGTTTTCTTTAACGCCTTTAAGTTAGGCATAATAATTTCGATGATGCTCACATAAGAAATATGAATTGAAGTAAAAGAGAGCATCAAGAAGCAAATTCAAAACACATTTAAACCTAACCCACTTCCTATGCATAGGAATATTATACGCAAATAAACTCACAAAGAACAAAGTGACATGCATAGGAAGATAAAAAAAAGTAACTTCAAAACTTTCAGCACATAGAGAGGTGTTTCAGTACCATGAAAACTTCTACAACCGTATTTTCCTCTCTCATAATAATTTTCAGTAGCCTCATGAATAAACTCAACAACATAACTATCACATAAAACATGATTTTCATGATCTACAAGCACTAGAGCTTTATTATAAATATTTTCAAAAGAATCCTCAGGAACATAATATTCATCCTCCTTTAGTAAGCATGGGGGACAATCAAATATTGTAAGGGGTAAAGACTTACTCTCATTAGAAGGTAGGAATGGGTAGATCCATTCTTCCTCTTATTTATCATCACTATCCTCCTCTTTTTCATCCAATGAGCATCCCGTTTCAGCAATCTCTTCTTCCATAGGCTCATGCAAGGCATTAGTCTCTTCCGCTGGTGGAGAGCATCTATTAAGATATTCAAGAATATAGCCATTTTCTTCCTTGTAGTTATCAAAGAAAAATTGAAGTATATCATAAACCTCATATTTATAAGGTGCATCATCAGTATTTTCAAGCAAACTAGCAAGTTCAAATGCACCCTTCCAAGCAATAAATTCTTCAATTTGTTCCACATCATAAAAGTGATAATTTATTTTAACATAAGAAGATATGGTAACATTATCATTATACTCACATTGAAAAGGGAGGTGTTTATACCTCCTACAGCAACAAGATTTATCAAAGCAATAAGTAACATTATAAGTGTAACATCCCAATTTCAGCAACCCTGGTTAGTTGCCCAGAATGCAAAAATCAGGGGGAACAAAAACTTTTTCTTGTGCTTTAGTGCAATGCTTGCTTGTTGTTTGCTTGCACTTGTGATTATGATGTGTATCTTAGGATACTCCTTACCTCACCACCGATTGACAAAAGCTATTTACCAAAACTATCTTGGCTTACTTTACATATTCTCAAACATTCTGGCATTTCAAAACAGGAGCCAAGATGCTTATGTAACCAAAACTATTTTGGTAGCTTCCATTGACAAAACTATGGAGAGATATATAATACAATCTCCTTATGTTTTCAAGACAGAGCACTCAAATAATCTTATCTCTAGCTTTATCGAAACCTCTTGTTCAAAGATTTTGAATTCTACTCTTGGTAGAGATACCAAGAACCCTCATATTATTCAAAACTAAACCTATTCAAAATGCCCAAACCTTAACACAAGCTAAGCTTGATGGTGACCCCTAGTACTAGTTGATTAGTGTATAATATGAGTTGCCTTGATCTGTTGTCTGATGAGTTGCCTTGATCTGTTGATTGATTTGTTTGCTTAGGAAGTAGAATGAGCTACATTAGGAGCTCATCACTAGGCTCAAGGTCTTTCCAATTATCAATCCCTAAGCAAGAAAGCAAACCTTGTTGTGATCCCTAGCCACTAGGTGATCATCTAAAACCCTTAATCAGATCCACTCTAAGGATCTCCATCCTAGAAGTTTCCAAGTCCATAAGACCCACATCAAGCAAGGATCTATTATACTCACTCTACACTTCCATATCACCCACTGGTTAAAGCTCTGATACCTTGCAACTCCTCCAAGAACTTTCCCTCTCATACTCTAGCCAAATTCCTCAAAACTGCCAATTTTGACCAAGTCTAGAATCAGTTCCAACATCACCTTTTGGAATACCTCCTTCTCTCAAACCTTGTGCATTTTTGGAAATGCACTTGACCCATATTGCTAACCATCCTAAGAACTACCAAGGCCCACATTGGACTCTGGTGAAATCCTCCTCCAACCCACTTGTCCATGATGGTTTTGCAGACTAGAAAATATCATTTCCTGCAAAACTAGTCATCATACCCACTTTTGTAGAAGCTCACATCACCCTCCCTTTTCATTTGGACCAACTCTCTACATGGTTGTGATCCATGCTTTGATGGATATCAGAAACTATTTTACTTGACCCAAGTGGATCTCTGTGATGATTAAACCCACATGGTTTAGAAGGCTTCATCACACTTTCTGCATGGCAGCCTTAATTTCAACAAAGTTTGCCATCACTTCTAGATCACCCGAAATGCTATTAATTCAAACTACTTCTGCCATGGTCATCTATATGACATGGTGTACCTATCCATCTATCCCTTGCACCAAGGTGAGCTCGGAGCCCCAAGATGCAAGCATGTTTTGGTGGTATAAAAATAACACCACCCTAGATCACCAACTCCTTGTTTTCCATCCTTTTCTAGTTGGAATTTCATTCCGCAAGGTTGAAAATGCTTGCAACAGCTTGCCTATCTCATCTACATTGATCCTCAATATTTACCAATAATTATCCATAATTATTATGGCCCCAAAACTATTTAATTTCTTAAATAGTCAAAATCTCCAAAACTCCCTCCCTAAAGGAAAGTTTGGTTTTTACCAACCCACTTCCCCAAATTTTCGCTCATAGGAGTTCCACATATCAAACCCTATCTTTCCATCTCAAAAATAAATATTCTTGAGAAGCTTTATTATTTCTTTTTGCCCTTTTTCTTAAAAGGTTGAATTGGAATAATAATAGTTTTAATCACTTTTAATCCTCAATAAATCTTGGGAAAATTCCCCTCGGTGTGTATTCACATTTGGGACCCACCCACATCAAAATCCCACCTTGTCCAATGGAAATTTATCAAATGATCACCAAGAAAACACTTATGTCCTTTTTGAGTAATTGGATTTAGGAGGACTAAAACTCCTCTGAAAAATCCCTAATAAACCCTAGGAGTCTACCTTGACCTCACCTATATACCAGTACCATTTTCTCCTCTGGTCCAATGCAGGATTTTGGACTTCCTTCACCACCATCAACTAGATTAATATTTGTAAATTAAGCAAATCACCACTCTAGGCACTTCCAAATCTCATTCAATCTTACTCAATGTACCTCCTCAGCATCAGACACATCCTTAGTCGACCACCACTGTAGAACCACACCACCAATTACCCATCTTGCCCTTGTACTAGTAGAAGGAGAAAGATAGACATCAAAGATCTTTGATCTTGTCCATTAATCCCCACAGTTCCCCACTCTGCGCCTGCACGACCCAAATACCCACCTTACCCCTCTCCACCTCCCTCTGGACAAATCCTTGGCCAGCCCTCTCTCTCTCTCCACCATGCCCAAATGGGTAATTTACTACCTCTACTCCTCCATCCTAGTATAAAGGCCAGCAACCCTTCCCCAGCGCCTCCCCACCCCTTGATTCGCCCCCACTGCTCCCCACTCACCACCCCTAGCTCCACTTTCCCCTCCCTCGCTCTGTACTGGCTAGGAGAGGAGAGAAAACTCCTCTCGGCCATTGTTGAGCTCGAGCTCGAGGTGACGTCTCCCGAACTCCCCTCCACTTGCATGTGGTCTCCCTACACTCCTCTACCACTGATCCACCTCCCCCAAGCTCCAGAGCTCCTCCCAACGTCTCTCTCGGCCTAGAGAAGGAGAGAGCCCCCTCTCGGTCTACTCCTCGGATCTGACCTGGTGGTCTCCCTCCTGCCCCATTTCTCCTGGCAATGGCTTTCTTAGCCTGCTCGGAGCCAACCCTAACCTCCCTTGTCCTCCTCTTCGAAATGCAGACAGCCCAGCCACTGCACCGGAGAACTACCGAACGTGCACCGCCGTCGTTGTCGCGTGAGGCTTCTGCCGAGGTAGATCCTGCCCTTGCCGCACCTTCCCGGGCTCATCGTGGACCACCGCATCGCCCTGCAGCCTCCCCGACCCTCCTCGAGTCCTCAGGTGAGCTCTCCGCTCCGCGCCACCCTCTGCTAGGGTTAGTCTCGTCACCGGCGAGCCCCGGGTGGACGATGACACTGCGCCGTCCATCGTCACTTAAGCGGACGGCCGAGATCCGCCGATACCCCTTCGGCCCCCTCCTCTCGCTGACCGCTGGGCCCCGCCTGGCAGGTTCGAGCGCCGGCTCCCGCGCGTCGCCCCGTGCGCCATGGGCTGAGTCTCCCCCTGCGGCCCATTCCCCAGTCAGATCCAGCCCAGCCACACAACTCCTTTTTCTTTATTTCCAGATCCAGAAAAAGGACCAGCATGATTAAATCGATTTAAAATAGTAAATCAAATCCAAATGCCTAGATCTAAATTTCTGATGGTTCTCTGATGTTTCTAAAACATGCAGAGGCAACCCCATGTCCAAAATAAATTCCAATATTTGCTAGTAATTAATCTGCTAACATGTATCTGGTACATTAAATAATTTCCACAGAGAGTTCTACATCTCCATTTGAGATGAACCTAGGACCTACTAGAAGGTATTTGTAATACCTGTCATCCAACACAAACTTTAGGTCAATTTCAAAAGTATACCGCCTTTAGCAAAAATAACAAAACTAGCAACCTTCTGTCTGGAATAAATTCCCTATGTCTAACCAAATGTGGTATTGACCTGAGTCCACTTCCTAGTACCACCTAGGATCAGTATCTGTCCAACCCCAGTGGCTCTGAATTTATTGAGCTCTGGTTGTATTTTAGTGATTTAAATACTTCTGTAAGGGGAATTTTCACTAAATAAATCACTCCAGGAGTTTGGAAACTCCAAAATGGGTGAATCCAATTCCTCAAGAAAGGTATTCTAAATAGAAATCACCTGGACTTGGAACCAACTCAATAGCTCCTGTAGAATTAATCTGGTGAAAAAGATAAAACTATATAGAACTGCCTTTGGGAATTTCCTGAGGGCATTCTGGTAATTCTTTTTGACTTGATTCCAACTCTAGGTAGTTCAGCACAGCAAGTACTACCGAACCATCCAAGGAAATAATTTTTGGAGCTCCAGAACTCCTCTGGTGAATTATTTCCTCAAACTAGAGTTTAATCCCCTCTAAAAAGCATATTTAATTCTAGAAAATGGATATTCAAGTGAAACCACTTGTGATGGTTTTGTCTTGACAAGACCTAGCAGAGGATATCACTTTTGCACATTGATAGCCTAGTGATCCCAGAACCCTAATCCAAATTGCTCTGTATCTACCCTAAACAACTACCTTCCAAGAGAAAACACTAGTGGCAATCTTGTAAATTCCACCATTTGAATCCCACCTCTCGAACAACCTCCCAAGTCCAGTAGTAATCATTTTGTCTGTTTGATGTATGGTTTGATGTTTGTATGCCTTGTATTGATTGTGATATCGTCTGCTTGCATGTCTACTCGATGACGACGATAGTGTGAGTGTTTGACGACAAGAAGAACGGGTTTTCTTATTATTATATTTTGGGTATTCTTGGTCATCTGAAGAAGTCCAGTGACTTATTTCTGATCACAGGCAAGCCACCATTTCCCTAACTCTGATATAAGTCCTACTCCCATTTACTTGTTTGTATCCTTTTTATAAATTGCATTATCTACCTGCATATCTTGTTTTATAAATAATGCGATCGTAACTTGGCTCCTCCAAGTTATGACTTCGTGCCCTTCGAGGCACCTCCCCGATGAACCTATCATTTTATCCCCTTTAGACTGAGAGTATGATGATTAGCATCCTACCTCCTTGGAAACCCTGGTTTTTGAGAAAATAAACAGTTTTGGGGTTATTCCCCACTACAAATGTTTCAAAACGGCTTTTGTAAATCCCTGGGAAGAGGCATCATTCCCAGTGGACGTTTTAACAAAATAAATGGTGATGAGGAGAAAGAAGATTGTGATGGGATGTTCTACGCCTTTACTGGAACAATTTTATCTGCGCAACCACATTACCCCCAGGTTGCTGGGGCTTAACTCGTAGTTTGTCCGTATTAGCCGAGGCAACTTCTACCATGCTTATAGGGAGGAATCCCTGGAATTCCAGGCGGGTGCCGTCAGATCAAGGATCTAACGCCTGTCGCTTGCTTCGGCAAGAGTGAGCCTAAACAATCAGGAGTCTGGTGCAACAATTGGGTCTCCCGCGGACGGTATGACTTAAGTAGTACGGAAGGAAGTGGAATCACCAAATTTAAGGTATACGCCAAGCTGCGGCTTGGGTATGCATGTGTACGAAGGACTATGGCTGGGAGCCATATACGCGTTGTCGGGGAGAACAACCTAAGAGGAAAAGCATGCCCTTGCTAGTGTAGACAAGCGAAAGGTTAGGTTTGATTATCCGGACCCCCATCTACCGTGGTAGTGGCCCGTGGTTGTATCCCGACGGATGTATTGATTCTTGTGGGTAAAGTGTGCAAACTCTGCAGAGTATAACCTATTCGAATAGCCGTGTCCACGGTCAAGGACGGTTGTAAAGGTATTGGCTAGGAGTACCCAAACTGTGCTTGTTTGGGAAACAAGTACTTTGAGGACAAAGGTTCCGGGGGAACCCGAGTTCGAAAGCTTTGTTTTGACTCGAGGGGTCAAAGATGTTTAAAAAGGGGTTTTACTACAAAATTGTTTTCAAAACTCTTTTTCAACAAAGATATGGAGATGTCTTGGTTTATAAAACAGAAGCATGTTTTCAAAACTCTTTTTCAACAAAGATATGGAGATGCCATAATTTCAAGGTTAGGATAGGCCTTTTCAAAAGCAACCCTAAATAGAGCTATCTCGCCATAGCCAGAATTGCATTTCCTTTGTTCACTTATCTTGGTGGTTCGCGAGTACATTCAAAAGTACTCACGGCTTTGTCCCTGGCTATTTACTTGGCCAGACTTTCATGAGATTAAGGTGACGTCCATCGAGCTAGGTCGTCTTCCCAGTCAGCTGCCTGTAGGTTCAGGCACGATTGGGCTCTGCGCTTGGCGATGTTTCCGCTGCTAATGTTGTTGTAGCCATAATGGAACTTATGTAAGTCTTGTAATTCGTTATGTTTCGGATGTTGTAATGATACCTGTCAGTTATGTTCCACGGCTCACTGATCATGGGAACGTGGATGTATGCATAACGAGGATTTCTCGGATGAATAATCCGGGGAGCCCACAAACTTGGTATCAGAGCCATCCTGACTGTAGGAGACCTTAGTTAGCATGGACGTTAGACAGGAAACGACAAACCTATTTTCTAAAAGACAAGGGAGCAAAGATAACTATTTGCAAAAAGTGCTTATGTCTTTTTCCCCTCCATTTCGAAAAACTACCTGAACTACTATGATTTCCGAAGCTTAAAATCCTACACACTGTCACTAACCCAACCCCATCTCCCAAATCTGCTGTAGATGGCCTATTTCCACTCAGAGCGCATCATTGTTGGAGACAGTTTCTGGCCCTTCAAAGAACCGCTTCAGAACCTACTAAAGATAGTCAAGAGACCCCCACCAACTATTGAAGGAACTGAACTTCCTCGCAATAGCTCCAATGTGATGCAATGGGTCCTCAAGGTTGTTATTCCTTCCCCCGATGAGGACACCGCGCCCACAATCTTCACGTTCCTCAACAACAACTGGGTAGATTGCGTGGTGCGAGCCATACAAGAGATCATGGCGCGCATCTGCAAGATCCACGAAGATGAGTTGAAAGATACTCCCTACCACTTGTTCGGAAAGAGAGACAAAGATGGACTCCCCACTGAATCTTTCCTCACTTGCTGCATTGGGAATCGGCTGGAGAATATGGAATACCTACTCCAACGTTCCCAGGAAGATTTTGACAAGGCAAGACGCAAGAATCTGCTTTTGAAGATGGATATCAACCTACTTCGTAAGCGCGAAAGAAGGATTAAAGCCACCAATGCTCGCTTGGAGAAGAAGCTGACCATTAAAGTTCCCCCAACCCCTGAAGACGAGAACCCCGAAACTGACGACGAACTCTCCTTCCTCAATGAGTACCACCCAATTGTCCAGTCACCCGTGCTGACTGAGTCAACCTCCAACCCTGCACCATGGGAAGCCACCACTCTCACCTTCACCGAAGACGAGCTGAATATCCCGCAAACCATAGAGGATCTGCAGTAGTTCGAGACCCCGAATGTTATCCAAGACTCCGCAGATGCACCCTCCGAGTAATCACCCCACGTCGATGTACTCGCCTAGCTAGCAATAGGATAGAGTCATGTATTGTTGATACATTGCAAATGTATCTATATTTTTTGATGTTCCTGCTTGTTTTTATCAACTTTCTTGTGTTTTGTTCCAACTTTGGAGTACTTTTCTTATGATTTCTTGGACTAACCTATTAACAAGAGCCACAGTGCCAGCTGCCTGTTTTTTCAGTTTTTGGTTCTAGGAAAGTCAGAAAATGAATATTCTCGGAATTGGACGGGACAAAAGCCAAAGTGCCTCTTTTTCTGGAAGGGATCAAGTGCCAGAATACGAGACGGAGAAGGGCCAGGGGTCGGCCACACCACCTGGCCACGCGGCCAGGCTAGGCCGGCGCCAGGGGGTGTTGTGGTGGCTCCCGGCACCCCCTAGGCCTCTCCTTCCGCCTATATATTACCCTTGCGACGAAAACCCTAGGTACCCGATCAAAAATCCACGAAAGAGTCTGTAGCCGCCGTCATCTCCATCCCTAGACCGGGAGGGATCTGAAGCTCTTCCTGGCACCCTGCCGGAGAGGGGAATTCACCCTGGAGGCCTTCTTCATCACCATGCAAGCCTCCGGTGTGATGCGTGAGTAGTTAATCCTTGGACTACGGATCCATGTAGTAGCTAGATGACTGGTTCTCCTCCTTTGTGCTTTCATGTTTAGATCTTGTGACCTCCGTTCATGATCAAGATCATCTATTTGTAATTCTGTATGTTGTGTTTGCGTGGATCCGATGGATATTGAGATAGTATTTCAGATTGATTATTGATTCTATCATGTCTTTTTTATGTGTGATCTTGCATGCTTTCCGTTGTTAGTAGCTATCTTGGCCAAGTAGATGCTAGAAACTCCAAGAGTTAGTATTTATGCTCGATGGTGGGTTCATGCCTCTCGTAATCTGGGGAAGTGACAGAAATCTCTAAGGTACTAGATGTGCTGTTGCTACTAGGGAGAAAACTACAATCCTTTGTTCATAGAACAATCGTATTGATTACTTTACACGCAGTTTGTAAAGCAATAATCTGTTGCTTGCAACTTAATACTGGAGGGGGTTCGGATGATAACCTGAAGGTGGATTATTAGTCATAGATGCAGTTGGATGGCGATCTAGGTATTATGTTGTAATGCCCAATCAAGTCTCAAAGGAGTCAAGATGATTAGTATATGCATGTATTGCTTTCTCGGTGTTTGTTAATTGCCCCGCTGTAATTTGTTCACCCAGCATGTTATCTATCTTAAGGAGAGCCACCTCTAGTGAACTATGGATCCCGGTCCTTTTTCTTTACATACAATCTACAATATTTTACTGCTTTGTGTTTACTTTCTGCAAACTTTTACTTCTTTCCATTCGATGTGTTTAATCCTTTGTTTTCCGCAAAACACGGTGAGATTGACAACCTCATCGCAAGTTGGGGACAAAGTTATGTGGTTGTGTTGTGCAGGTCTCCACGTTGCTACTAGCACCGGTAGTGTGCCCTGCCAAAGCTCAGCTAATAACACCTTTGGGGTGTTTCCTTGCTCCTACTGGTTCGATTAAACCTTGGTTTCATAACTAAGGAAAACTTGCTGCTGTGCTCATCGTACCTTCCTCTTGGGGTTCCCAACGAGCTCTACGTCGAACGACGAGCACATCAATCGTCCCTAAAAGCGTTTTGTATGCCTAAGGACTATTAGCACCCTCGGGTGCAGATTTGGTGTGTATGTAATGACTTCCTTGATTGCGATGTTTGTTTGCTTGATTTCTTCTTGCGTGGTTACCCAAGTCGTTGCATCAGACCCAACCCGAATTGTCTACCACCAACAAGACCTCCCCCAGGATGGCCATGAAAACCGGAAGCTCGAAGAAGGCATGTAGCCGCTGCGGAGACGAAGGGCACCAAGCCAGCAGATGCTCCGGCCACTTCCCCAAATGTGGAGAACCCCATTCACCCAAAGCTTTCCCAACTCGACTTATCACTTGTTTCCTTTGTGAAGGCCAAGACCATGTCCCTATCAAATGCCCAATATATCCCCTCTTTGGCAAGGTCTGTCAACCTCCCAATGTCAGCTTAGAAGAGTCGTCAACTCAGTCACGATGGAAGATGAACCCCTGCTTCAAGTGCGGACTGTCCAGTCACTTCAAGAGAGAATGGCCCGAGAGAAAATCCGCCAAGACTTCCTCGGCAGAGAAGCTCGAAGACATCCAAGGTCCCCTTCCATAGAAAAGATGGTCACCCTACCACTTGCTGCCACTCAGCTCAAGACTGAAGATGTCCCGCACCCTCCTACATGACAGCGCCCCTTGGAAGTAAAGATAGAGAGAAGCCCTTTCAACCACTCTAGGACTTCCCGAAACTCGACGAGTACAACCAGTAGTGCACTAGCCTCTATCCCCCTGGAAAGATAGCTACGATGCCACCCTCCCTATGTTGTCCCCCGCTACCTTAAGAACAGTCTTTGGCTAACCGTATAAGGATACCCCGACTTAGGACTCCCCGACCTACCTTAGTCCAATCCTAAGGGGGAAAGACAACATCTTTCCTGTAAAATAGATAACCTCTCTGCCTAACGCTGTGACCCGAAGACACAGATCTCAGAGCACAAACTTGTCACAGACTTGGATACAATAACCCACTTAAGATAAGTGCCATAGACCCTTGCAGAAGGAAGATCCCTCCCCGCAACCATGGTTGAAGCCAGCTCGACTCCCCGAGTTTCAAGAAGATTGGAGATCAACCTCGTTGTCAAGGTGTTTCTACTCGAAGGCAAAGTCAGCAAGTTAGTCTACAAGGAACCCATAGTACTAACTAAGACAAATCCCCTAATCGTACTCTCCGGAATCTCGGGACGAGATTGTATTAAGGGGGAAAGGTCTATAACATCCCAATTTCAGCAACCCTAATTAGTTGCCCAGAATGCAAAAATCAGGGGGAACAAAAACTTTTTCTTATGCTTTAGTGCAATGATTGCTTGTTGTTTGCTTGCACTTGTGCTTATGATGTGTATCTTAGGATACTCCTTACCTCACAACCTATTGACAAAAGATATTTACCAAAACTATCTTGGCTTACTTTACATATTCTCAAACATTCTGGCATTTCAAAACAGGAGCCAAGATGCCTATGTAACCAAAACTATTTTGGTAGCTTCCATTGAAAAAACTATGGAGAGATATATAATACAATCTCCTTATGTTTTCAAGACAGAGCACTCAAATAATCTTATCTCTAGCTTTACCGAAACCTCTTGTTCAAAGCTTTTGAATTCTACTCTTGGTAGAGATACCAAGAACCCTCATCTTATTCAAAACTCAACCTCTTCAAAATGCCCCAACCTTAACCCAAGCTAAGCTTGATGGTGACCCCTAGTACTAGTTGATTAGTGTATAAGATGAGTTGCCTTGATCTGCTGTCTGATGAGTTTCCTTGATCTATTGATTGATTTTTTTGCTTAGGAAGTAGAATGAGCTACCTTAGGAGCTCATCACTAGGCTCAAGGTGTTTCCAATTATCAATCCCTAAGCAAGAAAGCAAACCTTGTTGTGTGTCCCTAGCCACTAGGTGATCATCTAAAACCCTTAATCAGATCCACTCTGAGGATCTCCATCGTAGATGTTTCCAAGTCCATAAGACCCACATCAAGCAAGGATATCTTCTACTCACTCTACACTTCCATATCACCCACTGGTTAAAGCTCTGATACCTTTCAACTCCTCCAAGAACTTTCCCTCTCATACTCTAGCCAAATTCCTCAAAACTGCCAATTTTGACTAAGTCTAGAATCAGTTCCAACATCACCTTTTGGAATACCTCCTTCTCTCAAACCTTGTGCATTTCTGGAAATGCACTTGAACCATATTGCTAACCATCCTAAGGACTACCAAGTCCCACATTGTCCTCTGGTTAGATCCTCCTCCAACCCACTTGTCCATGATGGTTTTGCAGACAAGAAAATATCATTTCCTGCAAAACTAGTCATCATACCCACTTTGGTAGAACCTCACATCACCCTCCCATTTCCTTTGGACCAACTCTCTGCATGGTTATGATCCACTCTTTTATGTCTATCAGAACCTATTTTACTTGTCCCAAGTGGATCTCTGTAATGATTAAACCCACATGGTTTAGAAGGCTTCATCACACTTTCTGCATGGCAGCCTTAATTTCAATAAAGTTTGCCATCACTTCTAGATCACCCCAAATGCTATTAATTCAAACTCCTTCTTCCATGGTCATCTATCTGACATGGTGTACCTATCCATCTATCCCTTGCACCAATGTGCGCTCTGAGCCCCAAGATGCAAGCATGTTTTGGTGGTATAAAAATAACACCACCCTAGATCACCAACTCCTTGTTTTCCATCCTTTTCTAGTTGGAATTTCATTCCACAAGGTTGCAAATGCTTGCAACAGCTTGACTTTCTCATCTACATTGATACTCAATATTTACCAATAATTATCCATAATTATTATGGCCCCAAAACTATTTAATTTCTTAAATAGTCAAAATCTCCAAAACTCCCTCCCTAAAGGAAAGTTTGGTTTTTACCAAACCACTTCCACAAATTTTCGCTCATTTGATTTCCACATATCAAACCCTATGTTTCCATCTCAAAAATAAATATTCTTGAGAAGCTTTATTATTTCTTTTTGCCCTTTTTCTTAAAAGGCTAAATTGGAATAATAATTGTTTTAAATACTTTTAATCCTCAATAAATCTTGGGAAAACTCCCCTAGGTGTGTATTCACATTTGGGACCCTCCCACATCAAAATCCCACCTTGTCCAATGGAAATTTATCAAATGATCACCAAGAAACCACTTTTGTCCTTTTTGAGTAATTGGATTTAGGAGGACTAAAACTCCTCTGAAAAATCCCTAATAAACCCTAGGATCATCCTTGACCACACCTATATACGAGTACCATTTTCTCCTCTGGTTGAATGCAGGATTTTGGACTTCCTTCACCACCATCAACTAGATCAATATTTGTCAATTAAGCAAAACACCACTCTAGGCACTTCCAAATCTCATTCAATCTTACTCAATGTACCTCCTCAGCATCAGACACATCCTTGGTCGACCACCACTATAGCACCACCCCACCAATTACCCATCTTGCCCTTGTACTAGTAGAAGGAGAAAGATAGACATTAAAGATCTTACAAGTATCTTGTCCATTAATCCCCATAGTTCCCCACTCTGCCCCTGCACGACCCAAATACCCACCTTACCCCTCTCCACCTCCCTCTGGACCAATCCTTGGCCAGCACTCTCTCTCTCCACCATGCCCAAACGGGTAATTTACTACCTCTATTCCTCCCTCCTAGTATAAAGGCCAGCAACCCTTCCCCAGCGCCTCCCCACACCCTCATTCCCCCCCACTGCTCCCCACTCACCACCCCTAGCTCCACTTTCCCCTCCCTCGCTCTGTACTGGCTAGGAGAGGAGAGAAAACTCCTCTCGGCCATTGTTGAGCTCGAGCTCGAGGTGACCTCCCCCGAACTCCCCTCCACTTGTCTGTGGTCTCCCTACACTCCTCTACCACAGATCCACCTCCCCCAAGCTCCAGAGCTCTTCCCAGCATCTCTCTCGGCCTAGAGAAGGAGAGAGCCCCCTCTCGGTCTACTCCTTGGATCCGACCTGGTGGTCTCCCTCCTACCCCATTTCTCCTAGAAATGGCTTTCTTAGCCTCCTCGGAGCCAACCCTAACCTCCCCTGTCCTCCTCTTCGACATGCAGGCACCCCAGCCGCTGCACCGGAGAACTGTCGAACATGCACCGGTGTCGTTGTCGCGCGAGGCTTCTGCCGAGGTAGATCATGCCCTTGTCGCACCTCCCCGGGCTCGTTGTGGACCACCGCATCGCCCTGCAGCCTCCGCGACCCTCCTTGAGCCCTCAGGTGAGCTCTCCGCTCCGCACCACCCTCTGCTAGGGTTAGTCTTGTCGCCAGCGAGCCCCGGGTGGACGACGACTCTGCGCCGTCCATTGTCACTTAAGCGGACGGCCGAGATCCGCCGATACCCCTTCGGCCCCCTCCTCTCGCTAACCGTCGGGCCCCGCCTGGCAGGTTCGAGCGCCGGGTCCCGCGTGTCGCCCCGTGCGCCGTGGGCTGAGTCACCCCGTGCGGCCCATTCCCCAGTCAGATCCAGCCCAGCCACACAGCTCCTTTTTCTTTATTTCCAGATCCAGAAAAAGGACCAGCGGGATTAAATCGATTATAATAGTAAATCAAATCCAAATGCCTAGATCTAAATTTCTGGTGGTTCTTTGATGTTTTGTCAAACATGCAGAGGCAACCCCATGTCCAAAATAAATTCCAATATTTGCTAGTAATTAATATGCTAACATGTATATGGTACACTAAATAATTTCCATAGAGAGTTCTACATCTCCATTTGAGATGAACCCAAGACCTACTGGAAGGTATTTGAAATAACTATCATCCAGCACAAACTTTAGTTCAAGTTGAATAGTATACTGCATTTAGCAAAAATAACAAAACTAGCAACCTTCTATCTTTACTAAATTCCGCAGGTCTAACCAAATGTGCTATTGACCTGAATCCACTTCCTAGTACCTCCTACGATCCGTATCTGTCCAATCCCAATGGCTCTGAATTTATTGAGCCCTGGTTGTATTTTAGTGATTTAAATACTTCTATAAGGGGTATTTTCACTAAATAAATCACTCCAAGAGTTTGGAAACTCCAAAATGGGTGAATCCAATTCATATAGAAAGGTATGCTCAATACCAATCACCTGCCCTTGGAACCAACTCAATAGCCCCTGTAGAATTAATCTGGTGAAAACGATAAAAACTATACAGAACTGCCTTTGGAAATTTCCTGAGGGCATTCCGGTAATTCTTTTGACTTGATTCCAACTCTAGGTAGTTCAGCACAGCAAGTACTACCGAACCATCCAAGGAAATAATATTTGGAGCTCCAGAACTCCTCTGGTGAATTATTTCCTCAAACTAGAGTTTAATCCCCTCTAAAAAGCATATTTAATTCTAGAAAATGGATATTCAAGTGAAACCACTTGTGATGGTTTTGGCTTGACAAGACCTAGAAGAGGATATCACTTTTGCACATTGATAGCCTAGTGATCCCAGAACCCTAATCCAAATTGCTCTGTATCTACCCTAAACAACTACCTTCCAAGAGAAAACACTAGTGGCAATCTTGTAAATTCCACCATTTGAATCCCACCTCTCGAAAAACCTCCCAAGTCCAGTAGTAATCATTTTGTTTGTTTGATGTATGGTTTGATGTTTGTATGCCTTGTATTGATTGTGATATCGTCTGCTTGCATGTCTACTCGATGACGACGATAGTGTGAGTGTTTGACAACAAGAAGAACGGGTTTTCTTATTATTATATTTTGGGTATTCTTGGTCATCTGAAGAAGTCCAGTGACTTATGGCTGATCACAGGCAAGCCACCATTTCCCGAACTCTGATATATGTCCTACTCTCCTTAACTTGTTTTGTATCCTTTTTATAAATTGCATTATCTACCTGCATATATTGTTTTATAAATACTACGATCGTAACTTGGCTCCTCCAAGTTATGACTTCGTGCCCTTCGAGGCACCACCCCGATGAACCTATCATTTTATCCCCTTTAGACTGAGAGTATGATGGTTAGCATCCTACCTCCTTGGAAACCCCAGTTTTTGAGAAAATAAACTGTTTTGGGGTTATTCCCCACTACAAATGTTTCAAAACGGCTTTTGTAAAACCCTGGGAAGAGGCATCGTTCCCAGTGGACGTTTTAACAAAATAAATGGTGATGAGGAGAAAGAAGATTGTGATGGGATGTTCTACGCCTTTACTGGAACAATTTTATCCGCGCAACCACGTTACTCCAGGTTGCTGGGGCTTAACTCGTAGTTTGTCCGTATTAGCCGAGGCAACTTCTACCATGCTTATAGGGAGGAATTCCGGGCGCGCGCCCCCAGATCAAGGATCTGACGCCTGTCGCTTGCTTCGGCAAGAGTGAGCCTAAACAATCAGGAGTCCGGTGCAACAACTGGGTCTCTCGCGGACGGTATGACTTAGGTAGTACGGAAGGAAGTGGAGTCACCAAATTTAAGGTATACGCCAAGTTGCGGCTTGGGTATGCGCATGTACGGAAGGAAGGACTATGGCCGGGAGCCACATACGCGTTGCCAGGGAGAACAACCCAAGAGTAAAAGCATGCGCTAGCTAGTGTAGACAAGCGAAAGGTTAGGTTTGATTATCCGGACCCCCATCTACCGTGGTAGTGGGCCGTGGTTGTATCCCAATGGATGTATTGATTCTTGTGGGTAAAGTGTGCAAACTCTGCAGAGTATAACCTATTCGAATAGCCGTGTCCATGTTCAAGGACGGTTGTAAAGGTGTTGGCTAGGAGTACCCAAATTGTGCTTGTTTGGGAAACAAGTACTTTGAGGACGAAGGTTCCGGGGGAACCAGAGTTCGAAAGCTTTGTTTTGACCCGAGGGGTCGAAGATGTTTAAAAAGGGTTTTTACTACAAAATTGTTTTCAAAACTCTTTTTCAACAAAGATATGGAGATGTCTTGGTTTATAAAACAGAAGCATGTTTTCAAATCTATTTTTCAACAAAGATATGGAGATGCCATAATTTCAAGGTTAGGTTAGGCTTTTTCAAAAGCAACCCCAGATAGAGCTATCTCGCCACAGCCAGAATTGCATTTCCTTTGTTCACTTATCTTGGTGGTTTGCGAGTACATTCAAAAGCACTCACGGCTTTGTCCCTGGCTATTTACTTGGCCAGACTTTCAGGAGATTAAAGTGACGTCCATCGATCTAGGTCGTCTTCCCAGTCAGCTGCCTGTAGGTTGAGGCACGATTGGGCTCTGCGCTTGGCGATGTTTCCCCTGCTAATGATGTTGTAGCCATAATGGCACTTATGTAAATCTTGTAATTCGTTATGTTTGGGATGTTGTAATGATACATGTCGGTTAAATTCCATGGCTCTCTGATCATGGGAACGTTTATGTATGCATAACAGGGATTTCTCGAATGAATAATCTGGGGAGCCCAATAAGTAGAGCACACGTTTCTAGCAATGGTATTCAATTTATCAATTTGTTCCCATAAGAGTTTCCCTTTTTGTGACAAGCGGTGTTCCTTATAATAATATTTTTGTTCATCCGTGAATCCACCTTGCCAATTAGATCCAGTTTCAAAGAAACCAACCATTGATAGTAAGCATGATAAAGCAAGACAATAACAGACCAACGAAAATACCAACTATAGTAGGAACTAATTTTTTTGTGTTTTCGATAAAGAAACAAGCAAACAAAGCTAAAAGAAACTAAGCAAAACAAAAACAACAAAGTAAAGAGATTGGTTATGAGGGACTCCCTTGTGAAGATGTCCTTGACTCCCCGGCAACGACGCTAGAAAAATGCTTGATGGCTCTGTAATGGCGCCAGGAAAATGCTAGTGCGGTGTTGATGTAGAGCTCGTTGGGAACCCCAAGAGGAAGGTATGATGAGCACATCGGCAAGTTTCCCTCAGTTATGAAACCAAGGTTTAATCGAACCAGTAGGAGCAAGGAAACACCCCAAAGGTGTTATTAGCTGAGCTTTGGCAGGGCGCACTACCGGTGCTAGTAGCAACGTGGAGACCTGCACAACACAACCACATAACTTTGTCCCCAACTTGCGATGAGGTTGTCAATCTCACCGTGTTTTGCGGAAAACAAAGGATTAAACACATCGAATGGAAAGAAGTAAAAGTTTGCAGAAAGTAAACACAAAGCAGTAAAATATTGTAGATTGTATGTAAAGAAAAAGGACCGGGATCCATAGTTCACTAGAGGTGGCTCTCCTTAAGATAGATAACATGCTGGGTGAACAAATTACAGCGGGGCAATTAACAAACACCGAGAAAGCAATACATGCATATACTAATCATCTTGACTCCTTTGAGACTTGATTGGGCATTACAACATAATACCTAGATCGCCATCCAACTGCATCTATGACTAATAATCCACCTTCAGGTTATCATCCGAACCCCCTCCAGTATTAAGTTGCAAGCAACAGATTATTGCTTTACAAACTGCGTGTAAAGTAATCAATACGATTGTTCTATGAACAAAGGATTGTAGTTTTCTCCCTAGTAGCAACAGCACATCTAGTACCTTAGAGATTTCTGTCACTTCCCCAGATTACGAGAGGCATGAACCCACCATCGAGCATAAATACTAACTCTTGGAGTTTCTAGCATCTACTTGGCCAAGATAGCTACTAACAACGGAAAGCATGCAAGATCACACATAAAAAAGACATGATAGAATCAATAATCAATCTGAAATAGCATCTCAATATCCATTGGATCCCCGCAAACACAACATGCAGAATTACAAATAGATGATCTTGATCATGAACGGAGCTCACAAGATCTAAACATGAAAGCACAAAGGAGGAGAACCAGCCATCTAGCTACTACATGGATCCATAGTCCAAGGATGAACTACTCACGCATCACACCGGAGGCTTGCATGGTGGTGAAGAAGGCCTCCAGGGTGAATTCCCCTCTCTGGCGGGGTGCCGGGAAGAGCTTCAGATCCCTCCCGATCTAGGGATGGAGATGACGACGACTACAGACCCTTTCATGGATTTTTGATCGGGTACTTAGGGTTTTTGTCCCGAGGGCATGTTATAGGCGGAAGGGGAGACCGAGGGGGTACCAGGGGCCACCACACCACCCCCTGGCATGGGCCCAGCCTCTAGCCCTGGACGGCCTCTAGCCCTTCTCCGTCTCGTATTCTGGCACTTGATGACTTCCGAAAAAATAGGCACTTTGGCTTTTGTCCCGTCTAATTCCGAGAATATTCATTTTCTGACTTTCCTGGAACCAAAAACAGCAGAAAACAGGCAGCTGTCACTGTGGCTCTCGTTAATAGGTTAGTCCAAGAAATCATATGAAAAGTACTCCAAAGTTGGAACAAAACACAAAAAGTGGATAAAACCAAGCATGGAACATCAAAAATTATAGATACATTTGCAATGTATCAACACACCCCTCCTGGATCTCTCCCTCTTTTCTTGCTTAGCCATGCGATCAGCCTCTTTCTTTCTTCTTCTTAGTTCAACTTCATCCACAGTATTACCCTCACTGTCTACCCCGAAATAGAGACCACGAGGACGACGCTTGTAAGTCTTGGGAGCACTGGAACCACCTGTGAAGATAACAAGGTCGAGAGCATGGGGATAAGCATACACACAAGCGGAGAAAAAGTAGGCAAATAGTTCATAGTCCAATCCTACTCAATGCACACAATAGGGCGAAACTGAACCAGATTTTATTCTGTTAGGCAGGATTATCCGGCCTGGCCAGGGGCAGATAATCCGGCCCTGGCAGAAATTTTCATAATCGCCAAGATTGAATGCAAAGGAGTAGATCGGGCCTAGAAACTGCAAGACTACGACGGCGGCTACAGACTCTTTCATGGATTTTTGATCGTGTAGTTAGGATTTTCGTCCCGAGGGCATCTTATAGGCGGAAGGGGAGGCCGAGGGGGTGCCGGAGGTGGCCACACCACCCCCTGGCGCGGGCCAGGCTGGGCCACGTGGCCAGGTGGTGTGGTGGCCCCCTAGCCCCTCTCCATCTCGTACTCATCTCATGACTTCCAGAAAAATAGGCACTTTGGCTTTTTACCCGTCCAATTCTAAGAATATTCATTTTTTGACTTTCCTGGAACCAAAAACAGCAGAAAACAGGCATCTGGCACTATGGCTTTTGTTAATAGGTTAGTCCAAGAAATCATATGAAAAGTACTCCAAAGTGTGGACAAAACACAAGAAAGTGGATAAAACCAAGCAGGGAACATCAAAAATTATAGATACATTTGCAATGTATCAATAAACTACATTGATCCATTGATAACATTGCATATGTGTTCTTTTCATAAACCACATGGATCCACTAGATGCAATTGCTTGTGTGTTCTTTTCATAACCACATGAATCCACTAGATGTTATTGCATGTGTGTTCTTTTCATAAACCACATGGATACACCAGATGCCATTGCATGCGTGTTCTTTTCGGAAACCACATGGATCCACTAGATGACATTGCATGTGTGTCATTTTCTTAAACCACATCGATCCACTAGATGTGGTTGCATGTGTGTTCTTTTCATAGACCACGTGGATCCACTAGATGTCATTGCTTGTGTGTTCCTTTCCTAAACCACCACTAGAGTAATTGCATGTGTGTTCCTTTCCTAAACCACATTGATCCACCAGAGTCATTGCATGTGTGTTGTTTTCCTAAACCACAACCAAAGTCATTGCATCTGTCTTCTTTTCCTAAACCACGTGGATCCACTAGAGTCATTGCATGTGTGTTCCTTTCCTAAACCACCACTAGAGTCATTGCATGTGTGTTCCTTTTCATAAACCACATGGATCCACTAGATGTCATTGCACGTGTGTTCTTTTCATAAACCACATGGATCCACATAATGCTATTGCATGTGTGTTCTTTTCATAAACCACATGGATCCACGAGATGTCATTACATGTGTGTACTTTTCATAGACCACATGGATCCACTAGATGTGGTTGCATGTGTGTTCTTTTCATAAACCACATCGATCCAATAGATGCCATTGCTTCTGTGTGCTTTTCATAAACAACATGGATCCACTAGATGTGGTTGCATGTGTGTCCTTTTACTAAACCACATGGATCCACTAGAGGTTGTTGGATGTATGTTCTTTTCCTAAATCACATGGATCCACTATATGTGGTTGCATGTGTGTTCCTTTCCTAAATCAAATGGATCCACCAGAATCATTGCATGTGGGTTCTTTTTCATAAACCACATGGATCCACTAGATGTGGTGACATGTGTGTTCTTTTCATAAACCACATGGATCCACTAGATGTCCTCGCATGTGTGTTCTTTTCATAAACCACATGGATCCACTTGATGTCATTGCATGTGTGTTGCTTTCCTCAATCACATGTATCCACCAGAGTCATTACATGTGTGTTCTTTTCCTAAACCACCAACATAGTCATTGCATATGTCTTCCTTTTCTAAACCACCACTAGTGTCATTGCATGTGTGTTCCTTTCCTAAATCACATTGATCCACCAGAGTCTTTGCATGTTGATTGCTATGAGATTCGACATATTTTTGATGGTTTTTATTGATAGTTTTCTTCTAGATTTGATCGCTTTCTAGCTTTACCTAACGCTAATACTTCGGTAGCAAATAAAACTTGGTTTTTAATGTGTGTTTCAGGTTATGAACGTCAACAGAAGGTTTTAACAAGAGAAACACAATATTCATTTGAAAACAAGCAAGTCTCTTTTTGGAAGCAACCGAGGGAGGCATATAGAAGCTTTAACGAGCAACTATACGGCGGGAATATTTTTCCGGCCGTATAGCTCCCGCCGTATAGCTGCCACCGCCTCTGTCTTGTCAAAAGGGACAACTTTATTTAAGAGGCCAGACGCGAAATCATAACACAGGAGCTGCCATCCCATCCGGAAAGGAGAAAGAAGAGATCCAGAGAAGAAGGGGAAGATGTTCTTCATCTCGCGCCACGATCTTGGACCTCCTAGCCATCACACCCTCATAGCCATTACTTGTACTTGAGAGAGAAAGAGATCTTCACCTTGCAAGATTAGGGTTTGATGTTTTTTCTTCCCATCTTGAATTGTGTTGGATTACTTTTCTATTCTTATTGTGGATCTCCACGGTAATATCGAAAAGAAATCCCTTTGTTTAATTATATGGATGATGATTTCTTCTCTCATGTGTGAGTATGTTCCTTGGGCGTGGGAGATGTAACAGATTGGTGAGATGTGATGTGCCTCCATATATTTTCCATTAGTTTGTGATTGATTTTAATTACTATTATTTGTGCTTGACTAGCTGCGGGATTCCTAATGCTTATTGTCCAATTAAGGGCCTAGACAACATGATGTTTTTTCTACATAGATAGGATCTTGTTTGCTAGCAGACCGGTGACCCACTATTCAGCGCGTTTGGGAGAATGACCACACTCTACAAGGAGTGAATGAAGATTTGAGTGCCTTAACTCAAAAATTCAGTCACATCATGACCCACTTCCTCGACTACTACCAGTAGTATCCACACCAGCCGCTGAATGACGGCAACAACTTAGCCTGGCAATACCCTAAGCTTGGGGGAGGTTTGAAAACCTCCAAACCTTGCATTCATATTTTTATTTCTTCTTCTGATTTATTTTACTTCTTCAAAATTGCATGTTTACTTTCATTTTGAATTCCTAAACCAAAAATACAAAAAAATTAGTTGTAACTTTTATTGCAAATCCGTTTCTTTGTTTCTCTCGAAGATTGCTCAATTTTAGGTGACTTGGCAATAGGGAAATATAGAGGGGGTTCAACTCAAGTACGAGAATGAATCAAGCAAGAGGAGGTATCACATTCCTTTCATCACCTTTTCTGCAACTGTAAATTTATCCTACAATTATTTACTCGCTTGCACTGGAGTCACCCCCCACTTAGCTTGCTATTTTATAAATTTTATTTCTTTGCTAGTGTCTCCTTTTTAGATTTGAAACAATGAGCAATGAACTTGGTTAAAAATATTTCCTGCATTTTTTACAACAAGAAAATGCATCCAAAAGATGGCTTGAGTCCATGTTTAGCCCAAATGATTTAATTTTAGAACTACTCCATTGCATTTGAGCTTAATGTAAATAGACCCGATAGAACCCTTGAATGAAATTGTCTAATAAATTGGATGTTTCGAAGAAGTAGAGATTATGCTACTTCTTTTTCCAATAATTACCATAAGATATTTCTTTACGCGTGTCCTTACAACACTATCATGCTCCATGGGGAAATATTAACTCCGCTGGACAACAAACGATCTAAATGTGGGAAACCACTTGATTTAGGCTATTGAGTTATGAAAACGTCTATAGCAACAATGTTATAACGGGTAAAATTTTAGTCTCCTCGTGGTTTCACATTCTAAGTGAAGTTGTAGTACTCCTATGACCCACTATTGCTCAATAATTATTTATTGGCATGGTCACGAGTGCACAACACAGTCCCAATTTTCCGTGGTGGTGTCACGGCAGATGCCATGGATAGGCTAAAGATGGGGCCAATGAGTGCTAGGGGAATCTAGGGATGGAAAACGTGGTGATTCCACGCACAGAAGTTCTTATATTTTCTCTACCAAAGGTATTTACAAGTGCTCTTCAAGCTATTGGTGAGAAGGAGACCATGTCTCTTACTCCCCACAACCTAGCTCTAGAATTCTACCTTTGACAGAGAAAATGATCGATCCCTCTCTATGGAGGCCCTTGTGCTCCTTATATAGGGGAGCCCGGGTTACAATGTTAGGGCACACGTGGTAGAATATTCCCCGAATATGCCCCTCGACTAAAGCTAGATGCTTCTTTATTCTCTTTAACGGCTTGTCCAGGCTTTGAACGTAATCCATTGCGTAATCCTTGCTTTTAAGCGTCACCAGACACGGGTTACGTCAGCCGACACTGCCCGCGTCATCTTTGTCGCCCCCACCCTGCTGGTCCTTGCCTCTTCTTTGCTTCACTCATGATACAGGTATCCAAAGCCACCTTTGGACCAGCGGGAGATTCCTTCCTTCTCTTGGAAGACAAGTGGTAGTCTGGTTAGCACATAGCTAATCGGCTACAAGGGTACCTCCGTAATAGATAGACAAACATGGCCGACATATATCTTATGCCGGTCGGGTTAACGCTAGGGAGCTGCCCCACGAGCCGGGTTACTCTGTAAGTCGGCCTGCCTTGAGGTGATCCGGCCTGCACTTGCTTTGACCAGGCCGTACCCCAGCTAACTCGTCCTTTATACCCCGGCGTGACCCTACCTAGGGGTATCCCCCAACATTAGTCCCCGAAGCTGGTGCGGTCTTAGCAACCTTAGTTGTTAAGGCCACAGCAGGTTCCTCGATCCGGATCTTAACTTCTTTGGCCGAGTTAATCCGTAACCTGGACCTTTTCCTTCTATACTCCCTTGGCACATTTCGAGTTATTTCTCGCTTGCCGAGTCTTTGCTAATATATCCGGGTTACCTTTCCTTATTTCATACGCTTCCCCATGTCTTACGTGGAGGGTAATCACCATCTTGCCTCATTTTAAGGGGCACGCCCATTTACTGCGCTAGTTACTGTTGCAATGTCAGGAATAACTACTGTGCACGTCCCTTCACTGCTGCGCCTCGTTAACCGTAACACCACGTCTCGTGACATGATCTTTTCTCCATGTGGTCCTTGTTGTGGCTGGCATTTGATTGGTTGGTTCAGTCGCGTAGATGGCCACACCGTGCGGTTTGGCCACCACAAACAATCCCACTACGCGCCTGCACGACCGGTTAAATAGAGGGCAGGGACCTTCTGGGGGATTTCCCCACACTTAGCGCACTCCCCTCCCTCCTTTCTTCTTTGTTGTGACGCATCCGCCACCAACGCTTCTGTGATTGTGCTACGCCACCGCATCCATGCCCAGGCATTCCTTGCGATCACGCCGTCGCTACTCCGGTTCTTCGCCACAGGGCCCTGTGCTTCTAAGTTCCCCGCGGCAGGCTACCTCTACTCCGACTACATCCTTGAGGAGCTCGAAGCCGCCATGACCAAAGAAGAAACAGTCGTGGTCGCGCAGCAAGAGGAAGAGGACGAAGCCCGCGAGCATGGCAGCTGGGACAGAAGCATCATCTATCAGAGCGACATCGATTGGTTGTACGTGACGCGTCGCATTCCCGCAGGCATCGCCTTCCGTCTCGCTGCCGAAGAGGTTTATCCCTCTCTAGATCCAGGGGAGTTCGTCGTCTTTCTTTCCCACTTTCAGCGCGGCTTCGGCCTCCCTGTTTCAGATTTCTTTTTTGATTTTATCTCCACCTACCAATTGCAACCACATCATCTCCCTGCCAATGCCATCACCTCTCTATCCTCTTTTGCCTCTGGTATTGAGGGGTATATCGGCCTCTGGCCATCCAAGGAGATGTGGATCAAGTATTTTGGTCTGCGGAAGAATGTCGTCCCTAATCCGGAGCTTACTCAGGCTCAGAAATACCTGACCCAATGCGGTGGAGCCTCCATATCTCCCCGCAAGAACTCCGCATTTCCCCGGGTCACCGGGCTCAAGTCTTGCAAATGATGGGCCCGGACTTTCTTCTATGTCCGGAACTCAACTACCGAGGACTTGATACGGCTCCTCCCCTTCAAGCTTGGAGTCCCAGATACCTCTCTTTGGGAGAGCATCCCCAAACGACCCACGGCCCTAGCGAACTAGGTTGACCGCCAGATCAACGACCTGCTCAAGGAGAAGCTGCGGGGGGAGATATTATGATTGCTTTCGTTCGCAGCGAGTTTCCCCCTGTAGAAATGTGCCCACAATATCTGTTACTTGAGCGGCCCCCTCGACCCCCACCAGACTTCCTCCTTCAAGCTCGATAACTCGGTGGTATACCGCCGAGTTAAGGCCATTTTCAGCGTGGAGAAGGAATTCTCCGAGGCTTGGAAATGGGGGCTTGTGCCCTACGCCCGGGACAACCCTCCTCCAAAGGTAAACTTCTCTCTTACTGTTTTCCGGATCTTCTTTGTATGTCGGATGACTTTCTTAACTTAACCTTCTCTACTTTGTTCTCAGCAATTCCTCCAACATCCATTGGAGGATGGACAGGAGCTGGCGAGCAAGTGGGTGTCGGACCGTGCCGCGACAGATGAGGTGGAACCTGATCCGGTGACTTTCTTGCCCGCTCCGGAAACCGTCAAGCGTACCTCTCGTAAGGCCTCTTCTTTATGGGATTTGCCGGATGACGATGACTCGGATGTTGAGATTCTTGAGGTACTTGACCCAGTGCCCCTCTCTTACGCATTTTTGCTTATGTCCGAATCTTCAGCTAACCCGGCCGGTCAGGTCCACGAGGTTCCCCCCTTGCCACAAGTGGTCTGGCCCCTGCTCCCTCCCAAAAACACACGGCTACCTCGGTCGCAGCTTCGGAGGTGCCACCACCCAAGAATAGGCAGAAGAAGTCCGGGGTGAAAGCCTCGGCCAAGCCTGCGGCCAAGAGCATGGTCCGGAGGGATCCCAAACCTCGGGCACCTCCAACCTCGGATGAGTAAGTCTTTCTCCGTTTGCTCTTGAGTCCTTCCATTTCTACCTTTGCCTTTGCTTCTTATCTGTTTTTCTCTCTCTTCTTGACTTGTTGTTCTTTTATTTTCTAGAGCTCCTAGGGTTATTCCCTAGAGCGGCCCTCCCCGCCCCTCCCCCGCAACGACAACGTTCGCGCGCTCAGTCCTATCCAAGAGGACTCCACGGCTGCGCCTGATCGGAGCCCACCTCGTCCTGAGGAGGGAAATTTTGGCGTGGGGGTAGTGGGGCGGCTCGGGATACGACCATGCCGGATCAACCCAGCTCCTCTTTGGTGTTGGCGCCCAGTTTTGAGGTGCCAGTTTCATCGGCACCGCCCCAATCAAGTTTTCCTCCAGCTTCAGTTTCTTTTGAACCAGCAACACTAGTACCAGCAACACCAGCGGCACCAGAACCAGCAGCACCAACATCATCAACAGCACCAATAGCAGCATCAGCTCCAGCACCAACCTTGGCACCAAAGCCAGCAGCAGCCACAGCCTCCACCAAGCCTCCCAAAAGGAAAGCTCCATCAAATGCCTCCGGATCAACGGTGTCCATGGCGGACATCTTCTAGACAGCTTCCCAGGCACCGTCCAGATCAGCATCCTCTGATCTTCTGCCATGTCCTCCGTCATCTGGCAAGCTCAACAAAGCTGTCGGGCCAGCCAAGGGCACTCCTTCCGGGTCCTCCGCTATCGGATCAGAAGCTAGTAGGCAACTGGTCCTGCATACCAGTCCTGCTGCCGCCCAATCTGTGAGGCAAGAGGCCCATATCAAAGGCCTGGTGGCGAGCCATTCTCCCAGTGGCGAAAGTTACATCCCACTTCTCCTTGAGTATGTCAACAACTGGAACAACGCTGAATTCATTGATCCTAAGGATGATCTGCCGGAGAAGTTCGGCCCTGCTAAGTTTAGCGCTCAGATGAACTCCGCCACCAAGACCATCTCTTTGGCTGGCGAGATGATGGAGGTAACTTTTTTCTTTTGTTATGGTACTATATATGAATGCTTATAGATATATCCCCTAGTCCCCGAGCCTCCGATGGAGTAACTTGTTACTCGGTTGGATGCTCCTAGAGAGTTTAGTTCACATCTTTAGTAATTTCCAATAGTGATAAAGTTAGAGTCGGGTTAAGTTCCACTTGGCCCGGATCTTGTAGACTTCGAATATCCACACACCTAGAGCCGGGTTAAGTTCCACTTGGCCTGGATCTTGTAGACTTCGAATATCCACACACCTAGAGCCGGGTTAAGTTCCACTTGGCCTGGATCTTGTAGACTTCGAATACCCACACACCTAGAGCAGGGTTAAGTTCCACTTGGCCCAGATCTTGTGGACTTCGAATTATTCTTAGTTTCCCTTTGAACTAACATTGTGTTGCTTTTTCCAGATTACCACTAACTGCCGAACTGCTGAGTTCCAGCGCCTACTGGACTCCTACAAAGATGTTCGCGCTTGTTATGGCAAGCTCCTAGAGAATCACCATTAGAAGAGTAATTTTCTTTACCCAATACTTTTCCCTTTTTCCACTTGCATTCCGTCGGGTTATCCGTGATCCGTATTAACTCGTTATTCGAACTATGTAGCCGAGGTTGAGGCTGAGAACATTATTATGCGGAAAAATCTAGCTGAAATCCAAGGTATATTGTCTTGTTCATATGATCATTGTGCGCTCTTTCCTTGACTCGGTAGATGTTTTACACTTCGGCTCTGTCAGATTACCCCACTGTTGTAGTTCCCCTTGAAGACAGCGTGCCTATTCCTGATATGATCACACATTTTCTCGAACAAGCACGAAAGCATCAAGCTGAACTGAAGAAGAAGGATGACGAGATAGCTCGGCTATGCCTCCAGGACTCGGAGATTACTCGGCTGAATGCCGAAATCTAGAGGCTCAACGACCTCCATAAAACCGAGCTAGACAAGGTTGACCAGGAGTTTGACGAGGAAAAAGAGTGTTTGAAGACGCAAGTTTCCAAGGACAAGGACTTATTGGAGGAAGCCAACGTAAAACTTACATCGGTGACCTCTGAATACGAGAAACTCCAGGCCAACAGTGCCAATGTCCATTCCGAGCTCTAGCATCTCCTCTTCCAGATTTCCCGTGAGTTCATTTCCGTTGTTCAATTCTCCTTTCTCCGGATCAATGCTTTTGCTCATTGCTTCCTCTGCTATGTTTTCAGGCAAGTTTCTAGAAGGTGATACTCTCGATGCTGCTGCTATAGCCCGGTCTCGTGAGCAACGTGGTATTCCCATGGGTCCTGCTTCAAGGTCGATCCCTTACACAATAGAGGATCTGCTTGCAAGCCTCGTTGCTCGTATGGAGTTGGTAAGGAACTATGGCGCAGATATCATGCCGGCCGCAATGCGGATGCTGAACTCCCTCTGGCCCGGTGAGCCCACTCCCATGGGAAATGCTGCTCTTATTGCGAAATTAATGGAGTGCGAGACGCAGCTGCATCTATGCCGTGAGTCGGCTGCGCGAGCCGGGGCTGATATTGCCATGTAGTTTGTCCTGTCGTGGTATGGAGGGATAGACCTAGGGCTACTCACCCGCATGTGCACTAGATCCAGGTGGTTCGAAGATCCGGAGTGTGTTGCGCGTCGCAAAGCCTGTGCTAACAAGCTTATCCAGTACTCTTTCTCCCATGCTTGGAACGAGGGGCCGAGTTACCTTGCTGTGTTTGAAGATGCTTCTGAAGGTGAAGAAGATGATGGGAGCGAGGGCCAGGCCTCCGAACTCGGTGACGAAGCTGAAGATCTGGAGGATGGAGAGGCCAACCCCGAAGATGGGGTTGAGGCTAGCACCCCACCCACAAATTTCGAAGTACCGCCACCTCCGACCGATGATTCGGCTTCTGCCCCTGCTCCTTGAGCATAAAAAACTTGACCAAATTTGTCAGATCCTCAGAATGTCAGGTGAAGATGTATTTAATGTCAGATCCTCGGAATGCCGGGTGAAGATGTATTTAAGTACTGTGGTTCAGTTTCACTACAATATGTGTTCTTTGCCACTAGGTTTTTTAATGTCGGATTATCGTGGGCGAAGTCCCCGACTTTCCTTTTCTTATTCCCCCAATTTTTGACTCGGCTCACGTCCACCTTGATTCAGTTTTTTCGACTTACGAGTCCGAGGTTCAAGAAATTGACTTAACAATACTTGAAACTTTGAGATTAGATCAAAATAATCCGGCATGAAATGAATGAAGTAAACATAGGGTTAGTCCGAATAACAAATGTCGACACGCTTAGGTTCTTTCCCTTAGTCGTTTTCATGTGCTTTGCAATTCCAAACTTGTTCTCTTGCTTGCCATGAAGCCAATTCTTGTTGGACAGTAGCAAAGTCGAAGAGTTGGGTTTTTGGTGCTCACACACTACTAATCCGGCTAAGGTACAAGTAAGGTACGACATCCGACATATATAGAACGTAAAACAAGAAAGATAGTTATTATGGCAGTCCCCGAGTTTCTGCCGGGGGTGCCGAAGTTTCATTGATAAGATCGTTGTCGACATACATACCGACATACGAGTGACTCGGATACATGCACCTCTTTGCTAGGTGTAAAACGGACGAAGTAGTGCTACATTCCATGGTCGCTTAGATTCTTCTCCGGACATGTCCGCCTTGTTCTTTTCCTGTGGCTGTGCATCAATAAGATAGTAGGAATTATTGTGCAAGGCTTTGCTTACAATGAAAGGTCCTTCCCATGGGGGAGACAACTTATGCATGCCCACAGTGCGCTGCACCAGCCGAAGTACCGGATCACCTCCCCGGAAAACTCGGGGGTTTCCTTTCCGGCTATGGTAGCATCGGAGATTTTGCTGATATATGGTGGATCTGGACAAGGCCAGTTCTCTCGCTTCTTCCAGCAGATCAACATCATTTTTCTGGGCCTCTCGCACTTCGGCTTCTTGTATTGAGTGACCCTTGGCGAATCATGCTCTATGTCGGCCGGAAATACGACTTCTGTCCCTTATACCAGAAAAAATGGCATATAGCCTATTGATTGATTTGGAGTTGTTCTTAAACTCCAAAGTACAACTAGTCCGTTGATCTTTGCAGCGGCTCTATGAGCCGGGGTTTTATCCCGGACAGAACTAGTCCGTTGGATCTTTCCACTTGCCCGTTCGATGCGGGGTGGGCTACTGAGGCAACATCTAGCCGGATCTTCTTTTCTCGGCAAAACCTTGCAAATGCTCCTTCAGCAAAGTTAGTGCCATCGTCGATTATGGTACTGTGGGGATAGCCATATCTCAAGATTACATCCTTGAGGAATTTTACTGTTGTTGTCCCATCACATTTCTTGATTGGCTTTACTTCAATCCACTTGGTAAATTTGTCCACCATCACTAGGATATGGGTCATTCCTCCTTTAGCTAGCTTAAATGGTCCTACCATATCTAGGCACCACACAGCAAATGGCAAACTGATGGGAATAGTTTTGAGCTCCGACATTGGCAGGTGGGTTTTGGTGGCATATCTCTGGCAGCCATTGCATTTCCTCACCAAATCCTCTGCTTGCTCCAAAGCACTTGGCCAATAAAACCCATGCCGGAAAGCTTTTGTCACTAATGCCCTTTAGGATGCATGGTGGCCACATTCTCCATGGTGCATATCCCGGAGTATATCAAGTACCTCCTCCGGGTCAACGCATCGCTGGAGCACCGTTGTCACACTTGTTTCGTATAGTTCGGCGTTGATAATAGTATAGGCCTTTGCTCTTCTCTGGATCTGCCTTGAGAGTACCTCATCATCCAGCAAGATTCCTTCTTTCAGGAAGTCAAATATTGGCTTAGCCCAAGCTGGTATAGCTCGGACGGGAAATGGTTCCTCGTCAATTTCCATTGCATCGACCAACATAACTCCTGCCGGGTCTGGCTGAACAGTCCCTGGGTTTGCTGAGGCAATCCCTGGGTTCGCTGAGGTCCCTCCCCAATCTATCTCCATTGGTGTAGCTTTAGACTCGGAGAACACCGGGATATAAATTGACTCGGACTCCGGTGACGGGGCAATAGATGGTTTTCTTAGGTGTTCCAAGGCAACGTTCGGCGGGATTAACTGCTGGGATGAGCCCAACTTGGACAATGTGCCAGCTTCCTCATTTTCAAACCGAGGTATGTGGTGGAATTCACACCCCTCGAAGAATCTGCTTATCTTTTGCACATGAAATCTGTATAGGGCCATGTTGGCATCCAAAGCGTCCCAGTTGCCAGATACTTGCTGCACCACCAAATCTAACTCTCCAAAGCACTATATTCATCGTATCCCCACTTCTTTTGCCACTTTGAGGCCATGGACTAGTGCCTCATATTCTGCGACATTATTCGAAGCGCTAAATTGGATTTGAAGAACATATTTTAGTTGATCTTTCTTGGGCAAGGTAAGTACTACTCTGGCGCCCAACCCCTCTTTCAGTTTTGATTCATCAAAGTGCATTCGCCAATAATTGGAGTCCGGCGGAGGTGGTTCGTATTGCATCTCGGCCCAGTCCACAAAAAATCTGCCACAACCTATGACTTGATTGCATCTCTCCTGTGAAACTATGGTGCATATGGGGCTAGCTCAATTGCCCATTTTGCTATTCGGCCGCTAGCATCTTTGTTACTCATAATCTTTGATATGGGTGCCTCACATATCACCTTGATGGGATGTTCCTCAAAGTAGTGTTTGAGTTTCTTGGCCGACATATACACACCATACACCATCTTTCGATAGTGAGGGTAATTATGTTTTGAAGCCGATAATACCTCGCTCAGATAATACACTTGCCTTTCCACCGATTTTACTTCTTCTTCGCGCTCCACTACAATCACTGCACTTACGACTCGGTTGGTCGCGGCTATATAGGGTAACATTGGCTCCGTGGGTAGTGGTGTTGCTAGAACTGGTGCAGTGGACAACATCTTTTTCAATTCTTGAAATGCGCTATCCGCTTGTGGCATCCATGTAAATTTATCTGCCTTTTTCATTAACTGGTAGAGGGGCAAGGCCTTCTCTCCCAGCCGACATACGAACCGACTTAACAATGCCAGGAAATCAGTAAACTTCTGCACATCGTTAAGGAATTTAGGCAGTTCCATTTTCTCTATGGCTCGGATTCGTCGGGTTAGCTTCAATATCTTGGCTGGACACCAGGAAACCGAGTAACTTCCATGCGGGCACACCAAAGGTGCATTTTTCCGGGTTAAGTTTCATCCGGAACCATCTTAACATCCCAAATGTCTGCTGGATGTCATCAAGGAGCGTATTGCTTTCCTTAGTTTTTATGACCACATCATCCATATACAATTGCACATTTCGACATATTTGGTCATGTAAACATTTCTGCATCCATCGTTGGTACGTTGCTCCAGCATTACGTAACCCAAACGGCATAGTGCGATAGCAATAAGCCCCGTACGGGGTAATAAATACAGTCTTTATTTGATCATCTAGGTTCAAGGGTATCTGGTGGAAAAAAGAATATGCGTCTTTGAATGATAACAACTCACACCCCGCAGTTGAATCTATGACCTGGTCTATCCTTGGCAATGGGAATGGGTCTTTAGGACACGCCTTATTCAGGTTCGTGTAATCAATGCGCATGCTCCATACCACGGCCACGTTCGGGTCATCTTTCTTCTTTTCCACAAGTACTAGATTAGAGTGCCAATCCGGATAGAGTACTTCCATGATAAATCCGGCTACAAGGAGCCTAGCGATCTCATTCCCGATGACTTTTCTTCTATCCTCAGGGAAACGTCCGAGAGGTTGCTTCACCGGCTTTGCACCGGGTCTCACATTCAAAGAGTGCTCAGCCAACTCCCTTGGTACACCTTGCAGATCATGTGTGGACCAAGCAAAGATATCCCGATTCTCACGGAGGAAGTTGAAGAGCTCGCTTTCCTATTTGCTGCTTTACCCGACAACAATGGTTACAGTGTGCTCTAAGAAGTGATCATCAATTGGTACTTTCTTGGTATCCTTTGTTGCTTGAAATGACACACTTCCATGCGGATTGGTTAGGGCCAACATATGTTACTGCACGGACTGAGCCAATGTTGCCACTTCCATGATTCTCCTTTTCTCCTGAGCTATCACGAGTGACTCGGCTAAGTTAGATCCGGCAGAGGCGCACTCGATCGAACGCCGGAAGTCCCCTGAGATGGTTATCACTCCCCCTAGTCCAGTCAATTTCATCTTTAGGTAGATGATGTGAGTCGTTGCCATGAATTTGTTCAGCGCGGGCTTACTGAGCAACGCGTGATAGGTGCTCTCCAGATTCACCACTTCGAACTCCAAATTTTCAGTCCAGCAGTTATCCCTTGTTCCAAACAGCACATCAACCCGGACCTTACCAATTGGCTCACGGGAAATACCTGGCAGAATGCCATGAAAAGTGGTCCTTGTAGCTTGCAGCATATTCTCTGATATCCCCAACTTGTGCATGGTATCCTTGTACATGATGTTAATGCTACTTCCATTATCAATCAACACCTTGGAGAACCTCACATTAAGGTTCGGCCCGATGAATGTCGGGTCTAGGACTAGTGCGTAAGTCCCTCGACTAGGCATGAGTTTTCGGTGATCCTTGATACTCCACGTAATCTCCTGATCCAACCAAGGAATATATCTCACCACTGCTGGCATTACCGTGTTTACCTCCATATGCTGGCACTACAAGCTTTTCCGGTCTGTTTCTTCCATGGTAGACACATAGTAGCTTTGGTGATGCTCCCTGTATTTGTTTCGTCCCTCATTTGAGTGGTAACCTTGGTCCTGATGCTGGGTATTGTTTACTTGATGCACAACATCCCTCCTTTCTTGATTTTCATACCTCGGTAGCGGCAGAGGCAGCATGAGTTGTTGTTGGTTCCCTCTAGTGAGTAATGGCTACCGAGGTGCTTCGTTCTGAGGTGCCTGAGCATTCCCCAAGGTAACTTGTTCTAACTTCCTCATCCACTCACACTACCGGGTTGTATGCTTCGCCAGGCTATTTGGACTTGGCGTATGGAATTTACAAGGTTGGTCCAGCATAGACTCGAATGTATACCTTGGATGATCCTTTCGCTCCTGCCATTGCTCTCTCTGCTCTGGGGTGCAAGGATTCTTCACCTCACTCTTCTGTTGCCAGTTTTGCCCTCCAGTTTTCTGGCGCTGGCTGGCGCCGGCATTGGGTTGATCCTGGTCCATAGATGCCACTTGCTGCGAGCTATACCGGTAATCCAGACGTTCATCCCATCTTTTGCCTTGGAAGTCGTTTCTCCTGGATGACCCAGAGCCATATCGGTTGTAATACTCTTCGCTTGCCTCACTTGACATTAGCCGGGGTTGAGTTGGGTCTCCCAAAGCATATGAATCTGCGATCCGGATTGTCTCAGCCAAAGTGGTTGGCTTATCCCGCTTCAGCATTTGCCACAACAGACTTCCATATCTACAGCCTTGGGCAAACCACACAATTTCTTGTGATTCGATTACTCCTTCGCATGAGTTCCACACGTTGCACCACCGAGTCAGGAAATCTCGGTCTGGCTCATTCGGTCCCTAGCGGCATAATGCTAGAGTTTGTGGCCTATTGGGCCTCTTGTAAGTGCTTGAGAAATTTCTAACGAATAACTCCTCAAAGTCTAGCCAGTAGTTAACACTTCCTGGTGGCAAGTTGTTTAGCGATACCCTCGCTGGCCCCTCCAATATTTTCGGCACATACCTCACTGCCCATCTCAAATTTCCTGTTGCAATCTTGACTGTTGTTGCGTAATCAATGAGCCCATCCTCAGGTCTGGTGCTACCATCGTAGGTCCTTCTTCCTCTGGCCAACTGAAAGTTCGACAGTGGCAGCTCCCTCATGATCCGGGGCCCAAAGCATGCCGGACCAGGTGGACCCTGTACCTCGATCAACTCTGAACTATAAATCCTGTCCAACTTCAGCCTTGCATCATCTGGCTGCAAGTTTCTACTCCCCAGCCTTGATCCAATTACATGGTGCTCCAGTCTAGGGTATCCGTCGTTAACCATCGCCGAATAATTGTCATTATATATTTCTTGATCCGGATAAACATTTTGTTGTTGTGTTGCTTGACTTGCACCTCTCTCCTGCCGAGGTGCCTTTTGCCCCGCTCTCACTGGATCACGCTGTCCGGCATTTCCGTTGGCAGCGTTCCTTTGATCGGCATTGCCTTGGTCACGGTTACCTCTGCCGGCTTCATCTCGGCTGGTACTGTAGCGATCTTCATCTACTTGCACCACTTTGCCTTTTCCAACTCTCACCGAGTCATAGGGGACCATTTGTTTGTCTCTTCTCCTGGAGTTTACTTCTTCTCTCCTGGGGTTATGACCCGGAGATGATACGGCTGCGCTGGACTTGGTCGGGTTATTTCTAGCTGAATGAACCACCTGCGATCCTCTTGGTGGCACCGGGTTTACCTTATTCATTTCCTTGTTTTCCTGGCAAGCGACCCTCGGCAAGTGGCTCACCCTCTCCTATTGCCTTTCCCGGGCCTCTCCGGTTAAACCTTCTAACTCGGATGTAGCTGCGTTTGCTGCCCTGAGGTTCTTTGCCGGGGTATTGTACCTCTCCAGTCCTCCTGTTATGATCCTGGCTGTCTGACCCGGCCTAGGCTCATACTCCTTGTCAATCTCAATAATTAGGTTTCTACCTCAGATTCTTGCTCCATCTAAACTGTTTGCCTTTGCATATTCCCTCAGAGTAATGTTCAAGGACTGTTGTAACTCCGCTACTTTCTTTGCGCCAGCTAAATTTTCTACCTAGTTTCCTCCAGCTCAGCCTGCGCCTGAGCCGAATCTACCACAGGAGCTATTAGTGTTGCTAGGTTATCTATTGCTTGCTGGAGGACATTCTCTAGCCTTTCTAGTGGAGGAAACCTAGATCTTTCCTATTTTGGGGTGACTTTCGGCTCTGGCGCCAGGTCCTTGCTTGCTCCCACGTCTGGTGCGGCCATCATGACCTCAACACTACTAGCGGGGCGAGTGATACAGACTCTGCAAGCTACACTGAGAGGTGGTTCGCCTCCCTCGATGACGTGCCCTGGATGAACACACGACTCGTCCATGCCGTCGTAGATCTTGTGTGCGCCAAGTTTGATGAAGACGTTGTTGCACGGAGGGGGATGCCTGCTGAAGCTCCCTACGTTGTCGCTGACGTGGTCTAGCGCCCCAAAGCGCTGAACCAGGCCGGAGACGACGCGCTCGCCGGTGTTGGAGATGCTTCTCGTCCGGATTTTCACCCTTGCTAGCACCGCTAGCCCCACGGTGGGCGCCAACTGTCGTGGTGGTGGCACGGAAGATGCCATGGATAGGGTAAAGATGGGGCCAATGAGTGCTAGGGGAATCCAGGGAGGGAAAACATGGTGATTCCACGCACAGAAGTTCTTGTATTTTCTCTACCAAAGGTGTTTACAAGTGCTATTCAAGCTATTGGTGAGAAGGAGACCATGTCTCTTACTCCCCACAACCTAGCTCTAGAGTTTTACCTTCGATAGTGAAAATGGTCGATCCCTCTCTATGGAGGCCCCGGTGCTCCTTATATAGGGGAGCCCGAGTTACAATGTTAGGGCACACGTGGCAGCATATTCCCGAATATGCCCCTCGACTAAAGCTAGATGCTTCTTTATTCTCTTTAACGGATCGTCCAGGCTTTGAACGTAACCCATTGCGTAATCCTTGCTTTTAAGCATCACCAGACACGAGCTACGTCAGCCGACACTCCCCGCGTCATCTTGGTCGCCCCCACCCCGCTGGTCCTTCCCTCTGCTTTGCTTCGCTCATGCTATAGCTATCCAAAGCCACCTTTTGACCGGCGGGAGAGTCCTTCCTTCTCTTGGAAGCCAAGTGGTAGTCCGGTTAGCACATAGCTAATTCGGCTACGAGGGTACCTGCGTAATAGATAGACAAACATGGCAGGCATATATATTATGTCGGCCGGGTTAATGCTAGGGAGCTGCCCAACGGGTCGGGTTACTCCGTAAGTCGGTCTGCCTTGAGGTGATCCGTCCTACACTTGCTTTGACTAGGCTGTACGCCGGCTAACTCGGCCTTTATACCCTGGCGTGACCCTATCCGGGGGTATCCCCCAACACAATTAACATGTTAAAAACAATGGCATGATTTCTCTATGAAAAAGCTGAAGTTTTTGAAAAGCAAGGAAAGGAAGAAGGTGCTTTGAGAGTCTTGAAATTTTGACGTGGGAATAGATGAGTTGTTCTTAAATTGAATGTTTTTGGTGCCAACTTGATACTCTAAATTGATTAAAGAAACAAGAGTAAAAAGTTTTCATCTCTCAACAAAGAGAGACACCAAAAGAATTTGTTTCACTTTCCTAGCTAAAATTTTGACACTTGCTCGGGCATATGTATTATTTGCTAGCAAGATATACATGGTTAGTAAGTGGACTCAGTGTAAGCTTTTGAATACTTGTATGATCATGTTTAAGATTGCAGGAATTGTGAAGAAAAGAATTTGTCACCAATTCAAGCTTGTAAATTATTTTATTTCAGTCTCGAATCTCCGCTTTTCTTCCTTATTTTCTTGTCACTCGAGGGCGAGCAACGTCTAAGCTTGGGGGAGTTGATAGTTGTGAGATTTGACATATTTTTGATGATTTTCATTGATAGTTTTCTTCTGGATTCGTTCGTTTTCTAGCTTTACCTAACGCTAATACTTCGGTAGCAAAGAAAACTTTGTTTTTAATGTGTGTTTCAGGTTTTGAACGTCAACAAAAGGTTTTAACAAGAGAAACACAATATTCAGGCGAAAATAAGAAAGTCTCTTTTTGGAAGCAATCGAGGGAGGCATACAGAAGCTTTAACGAGCAACTATACAGCGGGAATATTTTTACGGCCGTGTAGTTCCCATCGTATAGATGCCACCGCCTCTGTCTTGTCAAAAGGGACAACTTTCGTGAAGAGGCCAAACGCAAAATCATAACACAGCAGCCGCCATCCCATCCAAAAAGGAGAAAGAAGAGATCCGGAGAAGAAGGGGAAGACATTCTTCATCTCGCTCCACGATCTTCGACCTCCTAGCCATCACACCCTCATAGCCATTACATGTACTTGAGAGAGAAAGAGATCTTCACCTTGCAAGATTAGGGTTTGATATTGTTTCTTACCATCTTGAATTGTGTTGGATTACTTTTTTATTCTTATTGTGGATCTCCACGGTAATATCGAGAAGAACTCCCTTTATTTAATTATGATGCTTTCTTCTCTCATGTGTGAGTAAGTTCCTTGGGCGTGGGAAATGTAAGGGATTGGTGAGTTGTGATGTGCCTCCATATATTTTCCATTTGTTTGTGATTGATTTTAATTACTATATTATGTGTGCTTGACTATCTGTGGGATGCCTAATGCTTGTTGTCCAATTGAGGGCCTAGACAACATGATGCTTTGTTCTACATAGATAGGATCTTGTTCGCTAGCAGACCGGCGACCCCCCAAGTGACACGGGGATATCAATGGGAAACTAGTTTGACTCGAGGATAATGAGGAACCACTGTGCTTATTGCATTAGTCCGATCCAAGGAGCTTAACTGCTAAGCAACCTGAAGGATCTTAATCGTCTAGTGACTGGCCATGGTTTTGGTAAAAGGCTAGTAGGATTATTGAAGTTGGGATGAAATCTACCAAGAGGAGTTCTGGCTAATAATGGGTTGCTCGCCTACACATATATTTATAAGATTATAATTGTTACACTTAAAATTCGTCCACCTGGCACAGTCACTATCACCATTAACTGTAGCTCCCTGGGCCTTCTTTGTCATCTGCAAAAAACCACAAAAAACCGAATCGTTCTTTAATTTTATGCTTTTTATTTCTGAAGTTCACATTTTAGTTTTATTTAAAATACATCCAGTTTAATCCAAATTTCATTCTTATTTCCACACTTGCAGTCAATTCACTCAAAGACCTGTGACAAAGACTTCATTCATAAACACTTACCTTTGGGCTCCCTATGGGATTGATATATACACATCAAAACTAGCTACAAACGATATGTGCACTTGCAGACATCAAGCTATTTTCTGGTGCCATTGCCAGGGAGCTAAGCGCTAAGTGTTTGTTTTCTAGTCCAACCAGGTGTTACTACTACAAAATGGTCTCCCTAGGAGACAAAGGGTCTACACGCTCTGGTAGGACCTATTTACCAGATTATTTTGAGTGCTTGCCTATTCAAAGGCGTGAAGAAATTATTGAAAAACTTTTAAGATCAGACAAGGTTGAAGTTGAAAACCTAAGTGATTTTATGGAAATCATGTCCATTTACAGGACAACTCCCAAGAAACATGAGAAAACTCTCAGATAATACAGTGCTCCAAACTCTGCTTTCATTAAACAACCAATAGAATTTCCTAACCCTAGTGTTAGAGAATATCGATTTTGTGGTGGAATTATTGAAAATTTTGCAGGAAAAAGCTTTCAGTGGAAGGGAAGATGAAGACCCAGGAAGACATATTAGAGAGTTTGATGATTTGATGACAACACTTGGACCAAAAGGTTTGCCAAGAGACTTATCTCGTCTAATTTTTTGTTGGTCTCCTAAAGGTAAAGCTCTAGACTGGTTATATTCTCTCCCTCATCATTACATTAAATGTTGGGAAAACTGTATTGTCAAATTCATAAACAGGTTTAATCCTTTTAAAAAGGTAACTGAAGCTAGAAAAAATATAGGCAACTTTAGTTAGAACGTGGGAGAAAACTACCCACAAGCCTGGGATAGATTCTTTGGAATGATCAATAGAATTCCTAATCATGGCTATTCTGAATCAACTATTTTCCATTTATTTTACCATGGTCTTAATACTCAAAGCAGGGAGTTGCTTGATTTATCAACAAGAGGATCGATTAATACTTTAATTGTTAGAGCATGTTTGGAAATGATGTCTACTAGGGCTAAGAATTATTCTTTATATAATCCTGATTTCGACACTCAGCTGGAAAAAGGATGCTTCGTATAACTCCTTATCTTATGCCTGAAGTACGCAAAACAATGAAAGAAAAAGGTATACCTTCTGAACTTGTTAAGTAAAACAAAGTAGACTTGTTACAAGTTTTTACTGAAGAACATGAAACTAGAAAAGTTTTTCAAGGATTAAAACATCGACAAGCAAAATCTCATAATAACCTACATAAGCATTTTCAAAAACATAAAAAGATTTTGGCGAACTCACGGAAAATTACGATGAGATTGGCCAAGAAATAAAATTATTTCACAATTGTCTTAGTATGATTGAAACCCAATGTGAACAAATAGCATCTGGTTATCAAAATTTTCTTCAAGATGATATAGATATTCCTGTTTCTACTAATGTTGTCATAAGAAGAGGTGCAGTTGTTACAGTACCATTAGGACCACCAGAATATGAAGCTAAAAAAGATCGAAAGGTAAAAGCATTGCTCAAAGCAAGCCAAGAAGATGATACACTGGTGGATCCTCAAGATGAAACTGCTCAAGAAACACAAGATCAAACCAAGGAGGACCAAAATGATGCACAGGATGAGCGTTATGACTGATGTAGAGACGGTTGATCCAAGATAAGAAAAGGAGACAAGCAATGAAGATGAAGTTGTTGTAATAGAAAAGAAGAAAAGCAATAAGAAGCAACAAAGAGCATGATCCCCCACAAAAGTTAAAAGACAAGAATAAGAAAGGTGAGCAAAAGCTTCCTTATCCACATCAAAAAAGAAAGCACCGAATCAGGTAAACTATGATTCTTTCAAAAAGGCACTTGGTGATCTTTGTCTAGAAATTCCATTTGTGGATGCAATAGAAGTCCCTACCTATTCTAAATTCCTCCGTGATATTCTTAGTAGAAATAAAGAAATAACTGATACCGTTGCCATGGTGACTAGTTATCCTGCTAATGGGAAGCTATTGTCTAAATCGGGAAATCCCGGAATACCAACTATTTCATGCTCAATTGGCAAAACAGATATTCACAATGCCTTGTGTGATTTAGGTGCAGGAGTTAGTGCAATGCCGTATCCCCTCTATAAAATTTTAGGATTAGGGGAGTATTCCCCTACTACTATCACTTTACAGATGGCTGACAAGTCCACTAAACAACCTATTGGTATGACTGAGGATGTTCTACTTAGAATAGATGAGCATGTTATTCCCACTGATTTTATTATTCTTGAAATGCCAGAGGATGAAAAATTATCCATAATACTTGGAAGACCTTTCCTTAGTACTGCAGGAGCATCAGTTGATTGTGCTGAGGGAAAAAATAATCTTCAATGTTTATGATGCTGAAATCATCTCGTATTTTCCAAAGAAGCTAGAAATAGGAGAAATATATATTCCACCGACAAAACGAGTTTATGTGGTAAGGGCCTTTGATAAGGGGCAACCCAAGGTAAGAATTCGAACTGAGAAGGGGTTGAGTTATTCAACCATTCTTAATAAATGCTTAATGGGAGTCAACCCATTGCATTAATAAAATAAACTAAAGAATAAAATGTTCATCGCATTCCTACAACTTTTTCACAGACATTCTTGCGGAAGCACGCCCGTGAAGATGTAGCTGTCAAAAAGTAGTAGAAATATTGATTGAACAAGCGTAGAATAAGTATAAAAATAAAAGTTTGATTTTATCTAAAAAACTAGCTTGATCATTTTGTCCAGATTAAAAAGTGAATCTCCAGTTGAGGAGAAGAAGTTAGGTAGTACTAGAAATCCTGCTCTATACATGTTGTTATTGGTTGAAAATTTTTACTTTCATTTTTCTGTCAAAAACAAGGTGTTTCACTAAGTTCCAGGATAAGAAAGAATTCTCGAAGAAATAGAATTTTTTTGATGAGTACTGAAGGTTTAACGACCAACTATACAGCGGGAATAAAGATTCTGGCCGTATAGTTTGGTCGTATAGATATCTTTGCCATCAACAAATTTTCTTTTGTAGGTATAGAGGATTTAACGACCAACTATATGGCAGGAATAAAAATTCTAGTCGTATAGTTCCGGCCGTATAGATATCGATTCCTTCATCGAATTTATTCTCAAAGATACTAATGGTTTGACGACCAACTATATGACGGGAATAAAAAATCTGGCCGTATAGTTATCGATGCCTGTTCAAGAATATATATATCTCGAGGACATCGAAATTTTGACGACCAACTATACGGCAGGACCATTATGATCTGGCCATATAGTTGTGCTCGTATAGCTATGTTCTGGTATAAAGAAACCCTAATTGTCGATGTTGCCACAACTATACAGCGGGAACTACATATCTCGCTCGTATAGTTGCGCCCGTATAGTTTGGCGCGACCACTTAATCACACCGGCGCGGCTAGGGCTCTTGTTCCTCCTTACTTTTTCTCTCATATTCTCTCTCAAAACCCACCTAGAATTCTTGATTCTTCGCGGATTTCGTTCGTTTGAGTTGGGTAATCAACAGATCGTGCATCAAGATGAACAAAATTGGTAGCATTTTTTGCAAGAGAAAGCGCCAACATGGCGAGAGTTCGGGGCACTAGGCCGCTCAGCCCCAAGTTGGCCATAGTTTCATCAAGGAGGATGATGCCCACACGTTGTGAAGATGATAGCTTTCTCACCATGGCAGGGTTGAGGGCGGATTTTGACCTCATGTGTGCAAATTTTAGGCTAGCACTACTCGCCTACGCAAGCCACAATACCTATGCCGAGCTCACCTATGAGTTCCTTGCCTCCTTCTATGATGACCACTGGAAGAATGGTAATGTGTGCACAGTAAGCTTCACCATGAACTAGTAGCATTATGAAATAACTTTCGAACAATTTTGTGATGCTTTTGGCTTCCCTCACAATGGGGAGTCAACTATTACAAATTTATATAGCATCTCAAGTGGAGAAACTTGGGAGGTTGTTTCTATTAACGGTGGCATGGACTTCTACCAGAAGAAGATGTCCACCATTCAGAACCCAACAATTCGCTACTACGCCTTGTTCCTCACCAATACACTACTAGGAAGAGGAGATACTGGTTCCATGGCCAATGTGGACATGGCCATGATCACCAAGGCACTCTTCCTTAATGAACCGCAAAGCCCCAATCCCGTGGCTCTACTCATCCAACACTTCTGTCACCAGAGCAACAAAAAGAAAGGTGACATTCACATTGGTGGATTGGTAACCCACGTTGCCCTTGAATTAAACATTATATTACCTGTGATACAACCTGTTGATGGCTCCAAACTTATGGATGTCAAATATTTAACTGCTTGTGGTTTCCTCGGTGTTTACCGAGCTAACAAGAGACTCCAAGCATTTCAGTTTGGATATCTTGGTGATGCACAGGTTGAGAAGGTTCCGTTGCCCTGTCCACAAGCCTTCATAATTGTGGAGAAGGACAACTAGATCCTCACCAAGGATCAAGTGATGGAGATCATGGATGAATTCCAGCTTGATCAAGAAGAAGAAGAAGAAGAGCAGCAGGAGCAGGATGAGGAAGAGTGGGAGCAAGACAAGGAGCAAGAATACAACCCTTCTTGGGAGGGACAACAGCAGCAACAAGGGGGATCCTAGGACCCATGGCCCAATCAGCCGCAGGAGGGGTTCAACTACGTCCCATATCAAGAATTTCATTAGCTCAACCAACACGCTGGGGAGATTGACCACACTCTAGAAGGAGTGAATGAATATGTAAGTGCCTTAACCCAAAACTTCAGTCACTTCATGACCCACTTCCCTGACTACTACCAGCAGTATCCGCACGAGCTGCTGAATGACGGCAGCAACTGAGCCTGGCAATAGCCTAAGCTTGGGGGAGGTTTGTAAACCTCCAAACCTTGCATTCATATTTTTATTTCTTCTTTTGATTTATTTTAGTTCTTCAAAATTGCATGTTTACTTTCATTTTGCATTCCTAAACCAAAAATACAAAAAAATAGGTGTAACTTTTATTGCAAATTCGTTTCTTTATTTCTCTCGGAGATTGCTCAATTTCAGGTGACTTGGCAATAGGGAAATATAGAGGGGGTTCGACTCACGTACGAGAACAAAGCAAGCAAGAGGAGGTATCACATTCCTTTCATCACCTTTTCTGCAACTTTAAATTGATCCTACAAGTATTTACTCGCTTGCACTGGAGTCACTCCCCACTTAGCTTGCTATCCTATAAATTTTATTCCTTTGCCAGTGTCTCCTTTAGCTTTGAAAAATGAGCAATGAACTTGGTTAAAAATATTTCCTACATTTTGAGAACAAGAAAAAGCATCCAAAATATGACTTCAGTCCGTGTTTAGCCCAAAGGATTTGATTTTAGAACTACTCCATCCCATTTGAGCTTAATGTAAATAGACTCGACAGCACCCTTGAAACAAATTGTCTGATAAATTGGATGTTTCGAAGTAGTAGAGAATATGCCACTGATTTTTCTAATAATCACCATAAGATATTGATTTGCGCATGTCATTACAACATTGTCGTGCTCCATGGGGAACTATTAACTCTGCTGGCCAACGAACAATTTAAATGTGGGAAACCACTTGATTTTAGCTATTGAGTTATGTAAACGTCTGTAGTAGCAATGCTATGATGGGTAAAATTTTAGTCTCCTCATGTGTTCACGTTCAAAGTGAAGTTGTAGTACTCCTATGACCCACTATTGATCAACAATTATTTATTGGCATCGTCACAAGTGCACAACACAGTCCCACATGTTAAAAACAGTGGCATGATTTCTCTATGAAAAATCTAAAGTTTTTGAAAAGCAAGGAAAGGAAAAAGGTGCTCTAGGAGTCTTGAAATTTTGACGTGGGAATAGATGAGTTGTTCTTAAATTGAATGTTTTTGGTGCCAACTTGATACTCTTAATTGATTAAAGAAACAAGAGCAAAAAGTTTTCATCTCTCAACAAAGAGAGACACCAAAAGAATTTGTTTCACTTTCCTAGCTAAACTTTTGACACTTGCTGGGGCATATGATTTATTTGCTAGCAAGATATACATGGTTAGGAAGTGGACTCAGTGCAATCTTTTGAATACTTGTATGATCATGTTTAAGATTACAGGAATTCTAAAGAAAATAATTTGACACCAATTCGACCTTGTAAATTCTTTTATTTAAGTCTCGAATATCTGCTATTCTTCCTTATTTTCTTGTCACTCGAGGTCGAGAAACATCTAAGCTTGGGGGAGTTGATAGCTATGAGATTCGACATATTTTTGATGATTTTTATTGATAGTTTTCTTCTAGATTTTATCGTTTTCTAGCTTTACCTAACGCTAATACTTCGGTAGCAAAGAAAACTTGGTTTTGAATGTGTGTTTCAGGTTCTGAACGTCAACAGAAGGTTTTAACAAGAGAAACACAATATTCAGGCAAAAACAAGCAAGTCTCTTTTTGGAAGCAATCGAGGAAGGCATACAGAAGCTTTAACGAGCAACTATACGGGGGGAATATTTTTCCGGTCATATAGTTCCTGCCGTATAGCTGTCGCCGCCTCCGTCTTATCAAAAGGGACAACTTTCATGAAGAGGCCAGACACGAAATCATAACGCAGCAGCCACCATCCCATCCTGAAAGGAGAAAGAAGAGATCCAGAGAAGAAGGGCAACACGTTCTTCATCTCGCTCCACGATCTTCGACCTCCTAGCCATCACACCCTCATAGACATTACTTGTACTTGAGAGAGAAAGAGATATTCACCTTGCAGATTAGGGTTTGAGATTGTTTCTTCCCATCTTGAATGTGTTGGATTACTTTTCTATTCTTGTTGTGGATCTCCACGGTAACATCAAGAAGAACTCCCTTTATTTAATTATAATGCTTTCTTCTCTCATGTGTGAGTAAGTTCCTTGGGTGTGGGAGATGTAAGGGATTGGTGAGATGTGATGTGCCTCCATATATTTTCAATTAGTTTCTGATTGATTTTAATTACTATATTATATGTGCTTGACTATCTGTGGGATGCCTAATGCTTGTTGACCAATTAAGGGCCAAGACAACATGATGCTCTTTCTACATAGATAGGATCTTGTTCGCTAGCAGACTGGCGACCCCCGAGTGAAACGTGGGAATCAATGGGAAACTAGTTTGACTCGAGGATAACGAGGAATCACTGTGCTTATTGCATTAGTCCAATCCAAGGAGCTTAATTGCTAAGCAACCTGAAGGATCTTAATCGTCTAGTAATTGACCATGGTTTTGGTAACTGGCTAGTAGGATTATTGAAGTTGGAATGAAATCTAGCAAGAGGAGTTCCGGCTAATTATGGGTTGCTCGCCTACACATATATTTATAAGATTATAATTGTTACACTTATCATTCGTCCACCTGGCACCGTCCCTATCACCATGAACTGTATCTCCCTGTGCCTTCTTTGTCATCTGCAGAAAACCACAAACAATCTAATCATTCTTTACTTTTATGCTTTTTATTTCTGAAGTTTACATTTTAGTATTATTTAAATACATCCAGTTTAATCCAAATTTCATTCTTGTTTCAACACTTGTAGTCAATTCACTCGAAGACCTATGAAAACTGTGAGTGTGACAGAGACTTCATTCATAAACACTTACCTTTGGGCTCCCTGTGTGATCAATATCTATACTTTGAAACTAGCTACAAATGATCTGTGCACTTGTAGACATCACATGTGGGTTCCTTTCCTAAACCACATTGATCCACCAGAGTCACTGCATGTGTGTTCTTCTCCTAAACCACCACCAGAGTCATTGCATGTGTCTTCTTTTCCTAAACCACATGGATCCACCAGAGTTATTGCATGTGTGTTTCTTTCCTAAACCACCACTAGAGTCATTGCATGTGTCTTCTTTTCCTAAACCACATGGATCCACCAGAGTCATTGCATGTGTGTTCCTTTTCATAAACCTCATGGATCCACTAGATGTCATTGTATGTGTGTTCTTTTCATAAACCAAATGGATCCACCCGATGCCATTGCATGTGTGTTCTTTTCATAAACCACATGGATCCACTAGATGACATTGCATGTGTGTCCTTTCATAAACCACGTGGATCCACTAGATGCCATTACATGTGTGTTATTTTCACAAACCACATGGATCCACTAGATATCATTGCATGTGTGTTCTTTTCATAGACCACCTAGATCCACTAGATGTGGTTGCATGTGTGTTATTTTCATAAACCACATGGATCCACCAGATGTGGTTAAATGTGTGTCCTTTTACTAAACCACATGGATCTGCTAGATGTGGTTGCATGTATGTTCTTTCCCTAAACCACATGGATCCACTAGAGTCATTGCATGTGCGTTCTTTTCCTAAACCACCACCAGAGTCATTGCATGTGTCTTGCTTTCCTGAAGCACCACTAGAGTCATTGTGTGTGTGTTCCTTTCCTCAACCACATTGATCCACTAGAGTCATTGCATGTGTGCTATTTTCCTAAACCACCACTAGATATCAATGCATGTGTGCTACTTTACCAAACCACCACTAGAGTCATTGCATGTGTGTTCCTTTCCCAAACCACATTGATCCACCAGAGTCATTGCATGTGCCTTTTTCCTAAACCACATGGATCCACCAGAGTCATTGCATGTTTATTCCTTTCCTAAACCACCACCAAATTCATTGCATGTGTCTTCCTTCTCATAATCCACATGGATCCACTTGATGTCATTGCATGTGTGTTCTTTTCATAAACCACATATATCCACCAGATGCCATTGCATGTGTGTTCTTTTCATAAACCATATGGATCAACTAGATGACATTGCATGTCTGTCCTTGATGACCCACAAGTATAGGGGGTGTATCGCAGTATTTTCGATAAGAGTGTCGAACCCAACGAGGAGCAGAAGGTGCTGGCTAGTGGTATGGATTAGGAATTCTCTGCAAATACTTAGCAAACGCATTTTTAGGGGTTTTCGATAAAACAAGTAAACAAAGTATGAGTAAATAAAAGACAGTATAAATAAATGCAGCAAGTGGCCCAATCCTTTATGCAGCAAAGGACAAGCCGGTTGTATTACTTAAGATGACCAAATGTTCTTGAGGACACACGGGAGGACTGTCAAGTGCTTTCGCTTCATATAGCTGATTAATCTTCTATAGCTTGCTAAGTGTTATGTGGGTGAACCTGTGCTAATGTACCGCCCCATCCAAGACTAATACATACTTGTGATTATACCCCTTGCAAACATCCGTAAGTACAAGAAAGTAATTAAGGTAGAAACCTAACCACAACTTTAAACTCTAAGACCCTTACGTCCCTTGTGCAATGGTTTCCTAACGGGGGTTCAGGTTTCTGTCACTCCGGCAACCCCTACGATTAGTAGCCAAATACACAATACATTCCCCTAGGCCCATATAGGTGAAGTGTCATGTAGTCGACGTTCACCTGACACCACGAGAAGAAGTACACCACAACTTAAATAACAATCTATTGAATCTTTCTCAACGCAACTCCACTACTAACAACAAGACTTCTCCCATCTCCTCAAGAACAAAACGAACTACTCACAAGACATCATATGGATCATGATCAGAGATGGAATAATGATGTATAACAATCTGAACATAAACAATAATTCAATGGTTCACTCAATAGCATCAACTACAAAGGGTAATCAACACCGGGAAAGTTTGCCCTATGAACTATGCAAGATTCAACGCAATTGTTACAGCAATATGGAGATGGTGATGAGGGTGCTGATGGTGATGATGGTGGTGATGATGGTGATGATGATCCCGATGAAGTCCAGCTTGATGATGGTGTTGATGGAGACGATCTTCCCTCTCCAGGAAGGAATTCCCCCGGCAGAAATCTGTCTGCCGGAGAGATCTTTCTCTCTCGTTGTTTTTCCGCCCCACAGAGGCGGCGGAATCTTTCTGTGGTCGCTCACCGAGTCTTAGGGTTTCGTGGGGATGATATACGCTAGAGGAGAGAGGCTGGAGTGGACCAGGGCGGCCACAACACTCCTAGGCGCGGCCTAGGCCTGCCCGCGCCATGGGGTGGTGTGGGCCCCCTATGGCCCACCTCCACTCCATCTTCTAGCATCCTGAGTCTTCTGGAAAAATACAATTTTCCGTATATTTTGCCGGATTTTCTGATCTTCGCGAATTTTGCCTCCAAACAGCACCTTTTCCATCAGAATCCTGACTGCAGCCGTCCATGCTCCAAAAGTCATCAACCATGCAAAAATAGATGAAATAACATAAGTATCACCTCTCAATACGAAATGTATCAATGAATAATAGTGAATTAAGACATAGAATAGTGATGCAAAATGGACATATCAACTCCCCCCAAGCTTAGACTTCGCTTGTCCCCATGAGAAACTGAGCTCAATAAACATGGCCTCAGGTTTATGGAGTGAAGAGTCGATAAAAGAATACGGACAAGAAGCATCACATTCATCAAATACATAGATCATAACAGAAGACAACTCACTATCATATAACTCAACTTGCAAGGAGTAAAGGAAGCACAATAAGGATACATAAAGTGAATCATAATTGGTAATGGCAAACTTAGCTCTTGGTCGAAGAATAGTTGATAATTTCCTGGAGTTCACAAATAGCTATTTTTCAAAGAAATCTTTCAAAGTAGTAAACTTTCAAGATAAGAGCAATGTGCAAAACAAGGAACATAAGAAACATGAATGCATAAATCATCATATGAATGAATGAAACACATCAACTCAAAATACTTGCTGAGATAGAAGGGAATAGGTTTACTGACTCAACTGCAAAGTAAAAGAAAGGCCCTTCGCAGAGGGAAGCAGGGATTGCAAGTCTCATAAAGAGCTCCCAAAAATTATGATACTTACTAGCTTTCAGCTCTCATTGCCCCTATCATAGGCATCTTTTGATGATTAAGGTTAAAGTGACACAACTAAGAGGATATGCTTGACAAGTTATAAATTGAAATCTCAAGCCCCTTACTTATGAGTACCGATCCTCATGCTACTCAACTTCAGTCACGAGCAAGCTCTTGTCATTGTAAATACATGCGTATCATTGAGAACCGCCAACAGGGTACCCCTTGCACATGACACAGGAGCTATCCCATAATCAAAATGACAAGGCAAGAAGACAGTGAGCATCTCATTGATCCTTTTATTTGCTATTTGCATAGGTTTTTATTGAGGATGCTTCATAGAATGCTCACTATAGTTATGCTGCAAGTTTCCACCATGATTAGGCATGGCTTAGGCTAGCGGCCCAGGCGTTTCTCTAACACACATACAAACTCCATGATCTTACAAGTTCCAATTTTATTTCACACCGCCGGGATCCATAAGCAAAAGAACATGATATCAACTAGGTACAAAGTACCAAATGAAGTGTTGAAAGCGCTCCCCATGATACATGGTTCGGCTAACTTCAACTCATAAAGCGCAAGCATATACGCAACAAAGAAGGACCCAATGGTTCAAGTTTATTAAATGCAAGAAAGTAAAGTGTGCCATCAAGTTCGTGAGAGCTTTAATCACTAATTTTCTCATAACAAGTTTAATTTGGGAGGTAGATAAAACAAGAATTTACTTGTAATAGCAATAATGCTACTAGGTAGGTATGGTGGACACAAATGGCATGGGTTTTGGTTTAAAGGAGATGGATGCACGAGAAGAATACCCTCTCAGTACAGGTTTTTGGCTAGCAAGGCTGGGTAGCAAGTACAAGAGTTGAGGGAAACAACCAAACATACAAATGATAAAGACAAACATGCAATCTTCCTTGGAAGCACAAAAGATCTTAACTAGAGAATACTAGACTTATGAGCAAATCAAGAAAGAAAGATGATGAAATAATTTTTCTCTAGAGTACTACTATCTTTTTCTTTTCAACTCTCAAAAAGGTGTTGCTACTGACCGAGCCAGGTTTGCCAAAACCAACTAAATTAACTCAATGATCACACAGTGATACCAATACTAACAACAAGATCAATCAAATAACCATGAATTGGAAACTAACATAAGCTATGCAAAAGAGTGAATGATAGAACTTCCCATTAATATTCCATAACGGAAACTTACACCAAGGGATACATATCTAATGAGAGAGGGGACACTTCCATAATGCAAACCATACTACATAATAACTCCTCTATTCATGATATGACTCTACTAAAAAGGTAAAAAGATAGAAGATAGTGATATGATACTGCGGCACTCCCCCAAGCTTGGAACAAACCAAGGGGATGCCAAACCTGATGACGAATTACTCCTTCGGTGGTGGTGGTATCCTCTCGATGAGCTCTTTGATCAGATTCCCCAAGTCCTCAATCTCGAAGGTGAGATTACGAATCAGCTGTGAATTTTGCTCAATGCGGCTCATGATCATGTCGTGTTGAGAATTCCAGCTCTTGCTATTCTTTCCCCACTCTTCCTCCTTGAAGTCTTCTTTTCCTGCATGGCTAGAACGAGGCATATCCCAATTGGAGGGTAATTTATCCTTGGGCATATTCTGGTATTTATGCTCATGGATAAGGGTATGGAAAGGATTCTTGGTGCGTGGAGAAGTTGTCCATGGTGCCAAACAGTGACATGGAGGCTTCCCTCCAGTTGACATCCGTGCAGTCCTTATGATCCTAGTAGGGTTTGCCACCACTCCAATGCTTGCAACTGTAGTGCCGGTGTGCGGGTGTTGGCCTTGCTCCTCTTCACCTTCACCCTTGATCTCCTTCTCCTTCCCGGGGTCTTGGAGGTCTTCCTCCATAGGTTCCTTCCCTTTATCCTTGGCGGACACCATTGTGCTACTAAGCCTTCAAAGAGTGTGTCTTGGCAGAAACAGATCGAAACAAAAACACGACGAAAACACGATATATGGACCTCGGGGGATCCGGGGGGTATATATTACGAAGTTTCATATCAAAAGGAAGGTACTGGGAGAAAACGAGTCGGAGGCAGAGTCCTGGGTGGCCTCACCACCTGGTGGCACGCCTAGGGGTGGGCCCGCGCCATGGGGTGGTGTGAGCCACCCTGGCTCCGGTTCCGTCCCTTTTTTTCTTCGTAGCTTTCCATATTGGCTAAAAACTGCAAAAATATAGTTGTATTGTATTTTCGCGGAACTTTTCTTACCAGAACTGTTACCTATTTGAAAACAGACTCTGCAGGTCTCTAAATTTGGTATTTAGTGGATCCTTCTGGAGTCATCTCTTGAATATCATCGATATCTTCATCTTCATATACTAATTACTTGAGTCATAAAACCCTTCTCTTCCTTATTACACCATTGTCTCCACTTCCTGGAAATTTCTTTCACACAAAACTTCACACAGTTCTTATTAGCAACATTAGTATAAGTGAAGTGATAAAACCTTTTGAGTCCAACTTCAACTGAAAACCATCAAAACATAAGCTACTGTAGCAACTCCTTTCGAAAACCCAAAAAGAATTCAAAAAGGAAATCGAATAAAGAAGCAAATGCAAGAGTGGCAAAATCTGTCAAAACAGACCAGCAGGTAAAGATCAATTTTTTCAAAAATCTTCTATTACTCAAATCAAAAAGTGCAAAACGAATGAAAGTTAAATAACAACCTGGGTCAGACGCACAAAACATTACAGCTCAATCTGACAGTTAGAGATCTCTCATGAATTTTTACGGTGAAGCACAAAAATCTGTTTCGGGACAGCAACTTCCCCAAATATTACTTCTCTCTCATTAGAGGTTGATCTTGACACAAAAACCAAACAAAATGGATAAGGAGCGTTTATTACCAAAGTAATAACTTCCAAGACTCAAAGAAACAAAAACAAACTAAAAGCAAAAACAAATTGGGTTGTCTCCCATAAAGCTCTTTCTTTATAGCCATTAAGATGGGCATGATAATTTTGAAGAAGCTCTCATAGGGATATGAATTGAAGTGGAGAGCATTAAGAAGCAAAAACACACACACACATTTAAGTCTAACCCACTTCCTATGCAAGGGGATTTTGTAAACAAACAAGTTATTGAAACCAAAGACAACTTGCATAAGAAAGCAAAAGAAGTGCAACATAAAAACTTTCAGCATAAAACGAGGAAACTTGATATTATTGAGATACATAAGAACACTTTTCCCTCTCTCATAGTAAATTTCAGTATCATGCACAAACATAACAATATAGCTATCACAAAGACCATCATATCAATGATCACTTATTCTAACAGAAAACACAGGAATACTAGCTCTCATAACACTACTTTGTGAAACAATATTAGAGGTATCCTTACAAAGGATAGGGTGTCCCTATTTTTCGTATTTAGTAACAAAGTCTTTCACATTTTCTATTATAGGTTCATCAACCATTTGTTTATCAGGTTCAACAGCTTTATTTGTACTTTCATTAACCATACTAGCTATCATAGAATGTTCCTTTACCTTAACTGGGAAAGGCATTTTCTCAATGTAAGGTTTGGGTAAGACATGATTAGCAGTATAAACTTTAGTATTTCTTGCAGGAACACTCTTAGAAACATCTTTATAAGGTTCATGATACTTATTCCACTTCTTTTTAGGCACTTCAATGTAGGAAGCAAAAGCCTTAAAATAAGAAGCAATAGCTTGAGAGTCTAGACCATAAGCATTTTTAATATTTTGAAAGTCATCAGTTCCCATAAAAGATTCAATGCATTCATAATCATAATTTATACCTGACATTCTACCTTTGTCATTCTCCCAAGCTTCAGCATTATCTTGAATACGGTCCAGAAGATCCCATTTAGCTTCTTCTTCCATACGAGTGAATGATCCAGCACAAGAAGCATCCAATAAATCTTTGTCATGTAGAGGGAGCCTTGCATAAAAGTTGTTAATAATAATATTGTTGGGGAGCTCATGAATGGGACATTTGAGCATTAGTAACTTCAATCTCCCCCAAGCTTGAGCTGTACTCTCTCCATCAAGAGGCCAAAAGTTGTATACTTGATTCCGATCTTTATGAATCTCACTAGGAGGATAAAACTTTGAATAAAAGAGAGGCATTATTTCCTCCCATTCTAGAGCTTGACCATTCTTCAGCAGCTTATACCATTCCTTAGCTCTTCCTTTCAGTGATAATGAGAAAAACTTCTTCTTAACTTGATCTGTAGTAATACCTGCACACTTGAACAACCCGCATAATTCGTGTAAAAAGAGTAAATGATCACCGGGATGGACAGTTCCATCCCCAACATAGTAGTTATCCATAACACGATCAATAATTCTTGTAGGTATTTTGAAAATATCTTTCTCAGCAGGTGGTGGCTTATCTACTACCTTAGCAGTGGTAGTAGCATTACCAAATAAGGAACTCAGCGAATTATCCATAACGAAAATAAAGCAACTAGCAGAAGTAAACAATACTCACAGTAGAAGTTTCATTTACTAGTTCCACTCTCCAATAGCGCTTCACTACCCAGCAACGGCGCCAGAAAATAGTCTTGATGACCCACAAGTATAGGGGGTGTATCGCAGTATTTTCGATAAGTAAGTGTCGAACCCAACGTGGAGCAGAAGGAGCTGGCTAGTGGTATGGATCAGGAATTCTCTGCAAATACTTAGCAAAAAGATTTTTAGGGGTTTTCGATAAAGCAAGTAAACAAAGTACGAGTAAATAAAAGACAGTAGAAATAAATGCAGCAAGTGGCCCAATCCTTTATGCAGCAAAGGACAAGCCGGTTGTATTACTTAAGATGACCAAACGTTCTCGAGGACACATGGGAAGACTGTCAAGTGCTTTCGCTTCATATAGCTGATTAATCTTTTTTAGCTTGCTAAGTGTTGTGTGGGTGAACCTGTGCTAATGTACCGCCCCATCCAAGACTAATACATACTTGTGATTATACCCCTTGCAAACATCCGTAAGTACAAGAAAGTAATTAAGGTAGAAACCTAACCACAACTTTAAACTCTAAGACCCTTACGTCCCTTGTGCAATGGTTTCCTAACGGGGGTTCAGGTTTCTGTCACTCCGGCAACCCCTACGATTAGTAGCCAAATACACAATACATTCCCCTAGGCCCATATAGGTGAAGTGTCATGTAGTCGACGTTCACCTGACACCACGAGAAGAAGTACACCACAACTTAAATAACAATCTATTGAATCTTTCTCAACGCAACTCCACTACTAACAACAAGACTTCTCCCATCTCCTCAAGAACAAAACGAACTACTCACAAGACATCATATGGATCATGATCAGAGATGGAATAATGATGTATAACAATCTGAACATAAACAATAATTCAATGGTTCACTCAATAGCATCAACTACAAAGGGTAATCAACACCGGGAAAGTTTGCCCTATGAACTATGCAAGATTCAACGCAATTGTTACAGCAATATGGAGATGGTGATGAGGGTGCTGATGGTGATGATGGTGGTGATGATGGTGATGATGATCCCGATGAAGTCCAGCTTGATGATGGTGTTGATGGAGACGATCTTCCCTCTCCAGGAAGGAATTCCCCCGGCAGAAATCTGTCTGCCGGAGAGATCTTTCTCTCTCGTTGTTTTTCCGCCCCGCAGAGGCGGCGGAATCTTTCTGTGGTCGCTCCCCGAGTCTTAGGGTTTCGTGGGGATGATATACGCCAGAGGAGAGAGGCTGGAGTGGGCCAGGGCGGCCACACCACTCCCAGGCGCGGCCTAGGCCTGCCCGCGCCATGGGGTGGTGTGGGCCCCCTATGGCCCACCTCCACTCCATCTTCTAGCATCCTCAGTCTTCTGGAAAAATACAATTTTCCGTATATTTTGCCGGATTTTCTGATCTTCGCGAATTTTGCCTCCAAACAGCACCTTTTCCATCAGAATCCTGACTGCAGCCGTCCATGCTCCAAAAGTCATCAACCATGCAAAAATAGATGAAATAACATAAGTATCACCTCTCAATACGAAATGTATCAATGAATAATAGTGAAGTAAGACATAGAATAGTGATGCAAAATGGACATATCAACTCCCCCCAAGCTTAGACTTCGCTTGTCCCCATGAGAAACTGAGCTCAATAAACATGGCCTCAGGTTTATGGAGTGAAGAGTCGATAAAAGAATACGAACAAGAAGCATCACATTCATCAAATACATAGATCATAATAGAAGACAACTCACTATTATATAACTCAACTTGCAATGAGTAAAGGAAGCACAATAAGGATATATAACTCAACTTGCAACCACATCGATCCACTAGATAGCATTGCATGTGTGTCCATTTCATACACCACATTGATCCACCAGAGTCATTGCAAGTGTGTTCCTTTCCTAAACCGCATTGATCCACTAGATGACATCGCATGTGTGTTCTTTTCCAAAAACCACATGGATCCACTAGATGTCATTGCATGTGTTATCTTTTCATAGACCACATGGATCCACCAGAGTCATTACATGTGTGATCTTTTCATAAACCACATGGATCCACCAGATGCCATTGCATGTGTGAACTTTTAAAAACCACATCGATCCACTAAATAGCATTGCATGTGTGTCCATTTAATAGACCACATTGATCCACCAGAGTCATTGCATGTTTGTTCCTTTCCTAAACCACATTGATGCACCAGAGTCATAGGATGTGTGTTCTTTTCCTAAGCCACCACCAGAGTCATTGCATGTGTCTTATTTTTCCAAACCACATAGATCCACCAGAGTCATGGCATGTGTGTTCCTTTCCTAAACCACCACCAAAGTCATTGCATGTGTGTTCCTTTTCAAAAACCACATGCTCCACTAGATGTCATTGCATGTGTGTTCTTTTCATAAAACACATGGATCTACCAGATGCCATTGCATGTGTGTTATTTTCATAAACCACATGGATCCACTAGATGACATTGCATGTGTGTCCTTTTCATAAACCACATTGATCCACTAGATGCCATTAAATGTGTGTTATTTTCACAAACCATATGGATCCACTAGATGTCATTGCAGGTGTGTTCTTTTCATATACCACATGGATCCACTAGATGTGTGTGTGTTCTTTTCATAAACCACATGGATCAACTAGATGTCATTACATGTGTGTTCTTTTCATAAACCACATGGATCCACTAGATGTCATTTCATGTGTGTTATTTTCATAAACCACATGGATCCACATGAAAACCCACACTCCATTGGATTTTGTGATGCAACGTTTGCCACACTGGTACAACATGCAATGTTTAAGGCGCTTTCTATCTAGTTTTGGTCTTTGTGACCTAGGTTTGACACACATGGATCCAATATGTCATTTCATGGGTTATTTTCCTAGACCACAGGGATCCACTAGATGTCATTTCATGTGTGTTCTTTTCCAAAAACCACATGGATCCACTAGATGTCATTGCATGTGTGTTCTTTTCATATACCACTTGGATCCACCAGAGTCATTGCATGTGTGTTATTTTCGTAAACCACATGGATCCACCAGATGTCATTGCATGTGTGTTCTTTTAAAAACCACATCGATCCACTAGATATCATTGCATGTGTGTACATTTCATACACCACATTGATCCAACAGAGTCATTGCAAGTGTGTTCCTTACCTAAACCGCATTGATCCACTAGATGACATTGCATGTGTGTTCTTTTCCAAAAACCACATGGATCCACTAGATGTCATTGCATGTGTTATCTTTTCGTAGACCACATGGATCCACCAGAGTCATTACATGTGTGATCTTTTCATAAACCAGATGGATCCACCAGATGCCATTGCCTGTGTGAACTTTTAAAAACCACATCGATCCACTAAATAGCATTGCATGTGTGTCCATTTAATAGACCACATTGATCCACCAGAGTCATTGCATGTGTGTTCCTTTCCTAAACCACACTGATGCACCAGAGTCATAGGATGTGTGTTCTTTTCCTAAGCCACCACCAGAGTCATTGCATGTGTCTTATTTTTCCAAACCACATAGATCCACCAGAGTCATGGCATGTGTGTTCCTTTCCTAAACCACCACCAAAGTCATTGCATGTGTGTTCCTTTTCAAAAACCACATGCTCCACTAGATGTCATTGCATGTGTGTTCTTTTCATAAAACACATGGATCTACCAGATGCCATTGCATGTGTGTTATTTTCATAAACCACATGGATCCACTAGATGACATTGCATGTGTGTCCTTTTCATAAACCACATTGATCCACTAGATGCCATTAAATGTGTGTTATTTTCACAAACCATATGGATCCACTAGATGTCATTGCAGGTGTGTTCTTTTCATATACCACATGGATCCACTAGATGTGTGTGTGTTCTTTTCATAAACCACATGGATCAACTAGATGTCATTGCATGTGTGTTCTTTTCATAAACCACATGGATCCACTAGATGTCATTTCATGTGTGTTATTTTCATAAACCACATGGATCCACATGAAAACCCACACTCCATTGGATTTTGTGATGCAACGTTTGCCACACTGGTACAACATGCAATGTTTAAGCCGCTTTCTATCTAGTTTTGGTCTTTGTGACCTAGGTTTGACACACATGGATCCAATATGTCATTTCATGGGTTATTTTCCTAGACCACAGGGATCCACTAGATGTCATTTCATGTGTGTTCTTTTCCAAAAACCACATGGATCCACTAGATGTCATTGCATGTGTGTTCTTTTCATATACCACTTGGATCCACCAGAGTCATTGCATGTGTGTTATTTTCGTAAACCACATGGATCCACCAGATGTCATTGCATGTGTGTTCTTTTAAAAACCACATCGATCCACTAGATATCATTGCATGTGTGTACATTTCATACACCACATTGATCCAACAGAGTCATTGCAGTGTGTTCCTTACCTAAACCGCATTGATCCACTAGATGACATTGCATGTGTGTTCTTTTCCAAAAACCACATGGATCCACTAGATGTCATTGCATGTGTTATCTTTTCGTAGACCACATGGATCCACCAGAGTCATTACATGTGTGATCTTTTCATAAACCACATGGATCCACCAGATGCCATTGCCTGTGTGAAGTTTTAAAAACCACATCGATCCACTAAATAGCATTGCATGTGTGTCCATTTGATAGACCACATTGATCCACCAGAGTCATTGCATGTGTGTTCCTTTCCTAAACCACATTGATGCACCAGAGTCATAGGATGTGTGTTCTTTTCCTAAGCCACCACCAGAGTCATTGCATGTGTCTTATTTTTCAAAACCACATAGATCCACCAGAGTCATGGCATGTGTGTTCCTTACCTAAACCACCACCAAAGTCATTGCATGTGTGTTCCTTTTCATAAACCACATGCTCCACTAGATGTCATTGCATGTGTGTTCTTTTCATAAAACACATGGATCCACCAGATGTCATTGCATGTGTGTTATTTTCATAAACCACATGGATCCACTAGCTGACATTGCATGTGAGTCCTTTTCATAAACCACATGGATCCACAAGATGCCATTAAATGTGTGTTATTTTCACAAACCATATGGATCCACTAGATGTCATTGCAGGTGTGTTCTTTTCATATACCACATGGATGCACTACATGTGTGTGTGTCCTTTTCATAAACCACATGGATCAACTAGATGTCATTGCATGTGTGTTATTTTCATAAACCACATGGATCCACTAGATGTCATTTCATGTGTGTTATTTTCATAAACCACATGGATCCACATGAAAACCCACACTCCATTGGATTTTGTGATGCAACGTTTGCCACACTTGTACAACATGCAATGTTTAAGCCAATTTCTATCTATTTCTGGTCTTTCTGAACTAGGTTTGACACACATGGATCCAATATGTCATTTCATGGGTTATTTTCCTAGACCACAGGGATCCACTAGATGTCATTTCATGTGTGTTCTTTTCCAAAAACCACATGGATCCACTAGATGTCATTGCATGTGTGTTCTTTTCATATACCACTTGGATCCACCAGAGTCATTGCATGTGTGTTATTTTCGTAAACCACATGGATCCACCAGATGTCATTGCATGTGTGTTCTTTTAAAAAGCACATCGATCCACTAGATATCATTGCATGTGTGAACATTTCATACACCACATTGATCCAACAGAGTCATTGCAAGTGTGTTCCTTACCTAAACCGCATTGATTCACTAGATGACATTGCATGTGTGTTCTTTTCCAAAAACCACATGGATCCACTAGATGTCATTGCATGTGTTATCTTTTTATAGACCACATGGATCCACCAGAGTCATTACACGTGTGATCTTTTCATAAACCACAGGGATCCACCAGATGCAATTGCATGTGTATTCTTTAAAAAATCACATTGATCCACTAAATAGCATTGCATGCGTGTCCATTAAATAGACCACATTGATCCACCAGAGTCATTGCATGTGTGTTCCTTTCCTAAACCACATTGATCCACCAGAGTCATTGGATGTGTGTTCTTTTCCTAAGCCACCACCAGAGTCATTGCATGTGTATTATTTTACTAAACCACATAGATCCACCAGAGTCATGGCATGTGTGTTCCGTTCTTAAACCACCACCAGAGTCATTGCATGTGTGTTCCTTTTCATTAACCACATGGCTCCACTAGATGTCATTGCATGTGTGTTCTTTTCATAAACCACATGGATCCACCAGATGCCATTGCATGTGTGTTATTTTCATAAACCACATGGATCCACTAGATGACATTGCACGTTTTTCCTTTTCATAAACCACATGGATCCACTAGATAGCATTACATGTGTGTTATTTTCACAAACCACATGGATCCACTAGATGTCATTGCAGGTGTGTTCTTTTCATATACCACATGGATCCACTAGATGTCATTGCAGCTGTGTTCTTTTCATATACCACATGGATCCACTAGATGTGTGTGTGTTCTTTTCATAAACCACATGGATCCACTGGATGTCATTGCATGTGTGTTATTTTCATAAACCACATGGATCCACATGAAAACACACACTCCAGTGGATTTTGTGATGCAACTTTTGCCACACTAGTGCAACATGCAATGTTTAAGCCGCTTTCTATCTACTTTTGGTCTTTGTGACCTAGGTTTGACACACATGGATCCAAGATGTCATTGCATGGGTTATTTTCCTAGACCACATGGATCCATTAGATGTCACTGCATGTGTGTTCTTTTCCAAAAACCACATGGATCCACTAGATGTCATTGCATGTGTGTTCTTTTCATACACCACTTGGATCCACCAGAGTCATTGCATGTGTGTTATTTTCATAAACCACATGGATCTACCATATGTCATTGCATGTGTTTTCTTTTAAAAACCACATCGATCCACTAGATATCATTCCATGTGTGTACATTTCACACCACATTGATCCACTAGATGACATTGCAAGTGTGTTCTTTTCCAAAAACCACACGGATCCACTAGATGTCATTGCATGTGTTCTCTTTTTATAAACCACACGGATCCACCAGAATAATTACATGTGTGATATTTTCATAAACCACATGGATCTACTAGATGCCATTGCATGTGTATTCTTTTAAAAACCACATTGATCCACTAAATAGCATTGAATGTGTGTCCATTTCATAGACCACATTGATCCACCAGAGTCAGTGCATGTGTGTTCCTTTCCTGAACCACATTGATCCACTAGAGTCATTGCATGCGTGTTCTTTTCCTAAGCCACCACCAGAGTCATTGCATGTTTCTTCTTTTCCTAAACCACATAGATCCACCAGAGTCATGGCATCTGTGTTCCTTTCCTAAACCACGACTAGAGTCATTGCATGTGTGTTCCTTTTCATAAACCACATGGATCCACTAGATGTCATTGCATGTATGTTCTTTTGATAAACCACATGTATCCACCAGATGCCATTGCATGTGTGTTATTTTCATAAACCACATGGATCCACTAGATGAAATTTCATGTGTATCCTTTTCATAAACCACTTGGATCCACTAGATGCCATTACATGTTTATTCTTTTCACAAACCACATCGATCCACTCGATGTCATTGCATATGTGTTCTTTTCATAGACCACATGGGTCCACTAGATGTGGTTGCATGTGTGTTCTTTTCATAAACCACATGGATCCACTAGATGACATTGCTTGTGTGTTCTTTTCATAAAACACATGGATCCACTAGATGTGGTTGCATGTGTGTCCTTTTACTAAACCACATGGATCCACTAGATGTGGTTGCATGTGTGTTCTTTTCCTAAATCACATTGATCCACCAGAGTCATTGCATGTTTGTTCTTTTTCATAAACCACATGGATCCACTTGATGTGGTTACATGTGTGTTATTTTCATAAACCACATGGATCCACTGGATGTAATTGCATGTGTGTTCTTTTCATAAACCACATGGATCCACTAGCTGTGGTTGCATGTGTGTTCTTATCATAAACCACATGGATCCACTAGATGTCATTGCATGTGTGTTCTTTTGATAAACCACATGGATCCACCAGATGCCATTGCATGTGTGTTATTTTCATAAACCAAATGGATCCACTAGATGACATTTCATGTGTGTGCTTTTCATAAACCACTTGGATCCACTAGATGCCTTTACATGTGTGTTCTTTTCACAAACCACATTGATCCACTATATGTCATTGCATGTGTGTTCTTTCCATAGACCACATGGATCCACTAGATGTGGTTGCATGTATGTTCTTTTCATAAACCACATGGATCCACTAGATGACATTGCTTGTGTGTTCTTTTCACAAACCGCATGGATCCACTAGATGTGGTTGCATGTGTGTCCTTTCACTAAA